>JAKVIS010001883.1:0-27871 GCA_033119425.1 Bufotes viridis
GGTTAGGGTTAGAGTTTACTCTAACTCTACCCAAGTGGGTAAGTCATGATTTAAGTCAATAGAGTATGGTTAGGGGTAGAGTTTGGGTTAGTGGCTTAGGGTTAGGGTTAGTGGCTTATGGTTAGGGTTAGAGGGTTAACTTTAGGGTTAGGGTTAGGGTTAACCCTAAACCTAAGTTGGTAGGTTATGAGTTAAGTCAATAGAGGAGGGTTAGGGTTAGTGGGTTTGTGTTAGGGTTAGGGTTAGTGGGTAATGGTTATGGTTAGTTGGTTAGCTTTAGGGTTATGGTTAGGGTTAGAGTTAACCCTACCCAAGTGGGTAGGTTATGACTTAAGGGTTAAGGTTAGGGAAAGGTTAAGGACTAACCCTAACCCTACCCAAGTGGGATTGACATAAGGTATATCAATAGAGGAGCTTAGGTTTAGGAATAGTGATACGGTTAGGGTTAACCCTAACTCTACCCAAGTGGGTTTGACATAAGGAATATCAATAGAGGAGGTTAGGGTTAGGGTTAGAGTTAACCCTAACATTTCCCAAGTGGGTTAGGGTTCGGGTTAGGTTAGAGTTTTAACCCTAACCCTACCCAAGTGGGTTTGACATCAGGTATATCTATAGAGGAGGTTAGGGTTAGGGTTAGGGTTAGGGTTAGGGTTAGAGTGAACCCTAACACTACCCAAGTCGGTAAGTCATGAGGTAAGTCAATAGAGTAGGGTTAGGGTTAGAGTTTGGGTTAGTGGCTTAGGGTTAGGGTTAGTGGATTATGGTTAGGGTTAGAGGGATAACTTTAGGGTTAGGGTTAGGGTTAACCCTAAACCTAAGTTGGTAGGTTATGAGTTAAGTCAATAGAGGAGGGTTAGGGTTAGTGGGTTTGTGTTAGGGTTAGTGGGTAATGGTTATGGTTAGTGGGTTAGCTTTAGGGTTATGGTTAGGGTTAGAGTTAACCCTACCCAAGTGGGTAGGTTATGACTTAAGGGTTAAGGTTAGGGATAGGTTTAGGGTTAACCCTAACCCTACCCAAGTGGGTTTGACATCAGGTATATCAATAGAGGAGGTTTGGGTTAGGGTTAGAGTGAACCCTAACACTACCCAAGTCGGTAAGTCATGAGGTAAGTCAATAGAGTAGGGTTAGGGTTAGAGTTTGGGTTTGTGGCTTTGGGTTAGGGTTAGTGGGTTATGGTTAGGGTTAGAGGGTTAACTTTAGGGTTAGGGTTAACCCTAAACCTAAGTTGGTAGGTTATGAGTTAAGTCAATAGAGGAGGGTTAGGGTTAGTGGGTTTGTGTTAGGGTTAGGGTTAGTGGGTAATGGTTATGGTTAGTGGGTTAGCTTTAGGGTTATGGTTAGGGTTAGAGTTAACCCTACCCAAGTGGGTAGGTTATGACTTAAGGGTTAAGGTTAGGGATAGGTTTAGGGTTAACCCTAACCCTACCCAAGTGGGATTGACATAAGGTATATCAATAGAGTAGCTTAGGTTTAGGAATAGTGATACGGTTAGGGTTAACCCTAACTCTACCCAAGTGGGTTTGACATAAGGAATATCAATAGAGGAGGTTAGGGTTAGGGTTAGAGTTAACCCTAACACTACCCAAGTGGGTTAGGGTTAGGTTTAGGGTTAGGTTAGGTTTTAACCCTAACCCTACCCAAGTGGGTTTGACATCAGGTATATCAATAGAGGAGGTTAGGGTTAGGGTTAGAGTTAACCCTAACACTACCCAAGTGGGTAGGACATGAGATATGTCAATAGAGGAGGTTAGGGTTAGGGTTAGGGTTAACCCTAACCATACCCAAGTTGGTAGGTTATGAGGTAAGTCAATAGAGGAATGTAAGGGTTAGGGTTAGGGGGTTAGGGTTAGTGGTTTATGGTTAGGGTTAGTGGGTTAGCTTTAGAGTTATGGTTAGGGTTAGGGTTAGAGTTAACCCTAACCCTACTCAAGTGGATAGGACATAAGATATGTCAATAGAGGAGGTAAGGGTTAGGGTTAGAGTTAACCCTACCCAAGTGGGTAGGTTATGACTTAAGGGTTAAGGTTAGGGATAGGTTTAGGGTTAACCCTAACCCTAACCAAGTGGGTTTGACATAAGGTATATCAATAGAGGAGCTTAGGTTTAGGAATAGTGATACGGTTAGGGTTAACCCTAACTCTACCCAAGTGGGTTTGACATAAGGAATATCAATAGAGGAGGTTAGGGTTAGGGTTAGAGTTAACCCTAACACTACCCAAGTGGGTTAGGGTTAGGGTTAGGGTTAGGTTAGGGTTTTAACCCTACCCAAGTGGGTTTGACATCAGGTATATCAATAGAGGAGGTAAGGGTTAGGGTTAGAGTTAACCCTAACACTACCCAAGTGGGTAGGACATGAGATATGTCAATAGAGGAGGTTAGTGTTAGGGATAGGGTTAGGGTTAGGGTTAACCCTAACCATACCCAAGTTGGTAGGTTATGAGGTAAGTCAATAGAGGAATGTAAGGGTTAGGGTTAGGGGTTAGGGTTAGTGGTTTATGGTTAGGGTTAGTGGGTTAGCTTTAGAGTTATGGTTAGGGTTAGGGTTAGAGTTAACCCTAACCCTACTCAAGTGGATAGGACATAAGATATGTCAATAGAGGAGGTAAGGGTTAGGGTTAGAGTTAGGGTTAACCCTAACCATACAAAAGTTGGTAGGTTATGAGGTAAGTCAATAGAGGAGGGTTAGGGTTAGTGGGTTAGGGTTAGGGTTAGTGGGTTATGCTTAGGGTTAGTGGGTTAGATTTAGGTTTATGGTTAGGGTCAGAGTTAACCCTACCCAAGTGGGTAGGCCATGACTTAAAGGTTAGGGATAGGTTTAGGGTTTACCCTAACCCTACCCAAGTGGGTTTGACATAAGGTATATCAATAGAGGAGGTTAGGGTTAGAGTTTACTCTAACTCTACCCAAGTGGGTAAGTCATGATTTAAGTCAATAGAGTATGGTTAGGGTAGAGTTTGGGTTAGTGGCTTAGGGTTAGGGTTAGTGGGTTATGGTTAGGGTTAGAGGGTTAACTTTAGGGTTAGGGTTAGGGTTAACCCTAAACCTAAGTTGGTAGGTTATGAGTTAAGTCAATAGAGGAGGGTTAGGGTTAGTGGGTTTGTGTTAGGGTTAGGGTTAGTGGGTAATGGTTATGGTTAGTGGGTTAGCTTTAGGGTTATGGTTAGGGTTAGAGTTAACCCTACCCAAGTGGGTAGGTTATGACTTAAGGGTTAAGGTTAGGGATAGGTTTAGGGTTAACCCTAACCCTACCCAAGTGGGATTGACATAAGGTATATCAATAGAGGAGCTTAGGTTTAGGAATAGTGATACGGTTAGGGTTAACCTAACTCTACCCAAGTGGGTTTGACATAAGGAATATCAATAGAGGAGGTTAGGGTTAGGGTTAGAGTTAACCCTAACACTACCCAAGTGGGTTAGGGTTAGGGTTAGGTTAGGGTTTAAACCCTAACCCTACCCAAGTGGGTTTGACATCAGGTATATCAATAGAGGAGGATAGGGTTAGGGTTAGAGTGAACCCTAACACTACCCAAGTCGGTAAGTCATGAGGTAAGTCAATAGAGTAGGGTTAGGGTTAGAGTTTGGGTTAGTGGCTTAGGGTTAGGGTTAGTGGGTTATGGTTAGGGTTAGAGGGTTAACTTTAGGGTTAGGGTTAGGGTTAACCCTAAACCTAAGTTGGTAGGTTATGAGTTAAGTCAATAGAGGAGGGTTAGGGTTAGTGGGTTTGTGTTAGGGTTAGGGTTAGTGGGTAATGGTTATGGTTAGTGGGTTAGCTTTAGGGTTATGGTTAGGGTTAGAGTTAACCCTACCCAAGTGGGTAGGTTATGACTTAAGGGTTAAGGTTAGGGATAGGTTTAGGGTTAACCTAACCCTACCCAAGTGGGATTGACATAAGGTATATCAATAGAGGAGCTTAGGTTTAGGAATAGTGATACGGTTAGGGTTAACCCTAACTCTACCCAAGTGGGTTTGACATAAGGAATATCAATAGAGGAGGTTAGGGTTAGGGTTAGAGTTAACCCTAACACTACCCAAGTGGGTTAGGGTTAGGGTTAGGTTAGGTTAGGGTTTAACCTAACCCTACCCAAGTGGGTTTGACATCAGGTATATCAATAGAGGAGGTTAGGGTTAGGGTTAGAGTTAACCTAACACTACCCAAGTGGGTAGGACATGAGATATGTCAATAGAGGAGGTTAGGGTTAGGGATAGGGTTAGGGTTAGGGTTAACCCTAACCATACCCAAGTTGGTAGGTTATGAGGTAAGTCAATAGAGGAATGTAAGGGTTAGGGTTAGGGGTTAGGGTTAGTGGTTTATGGTTAGGGTTAGTGGGTTAGCTTTAGAGTTATGGTTAGGGTTAGGGTTAGAGTTAACCCTAACCCTACTCAAGTGGATAGGACATAAGATATGTCAATAGAGGAGGTAAGGGTTAGGGTTAGAGTTAGGGTTAACCCTAACCATACAAAAGTTGGTAGGTTATGAGGTAAGTCAATAGAGGAGGGTTAGGGTTAGTGGGTTAGGGTTAGGGTTAGTGGGTTATGCTTAGGGTTAGTGGGTTAGATTTAGGTTTATGGTTAGGGTCAGAGTTAACCCTACCCTAAGTGGTAAGTCATGACTTAAACACTAAGTTAGGCTTAGGCTTAACCTAACCCTAACCCTCCTCTATTGACTATACCTCATAACCTACCAACTTTTGTATGGTTAGGGTTAACCCTAACTCTAACCCTAACCCTTACCTCCTCTATTGACATATCTTATGTCCTATCCACTTGAGTAGGGTTAGGGTTAACTCTAACCCTAACCCTAACCATAACTCTAAAGCTAACCCACTAACCCTAACCATAAACCACTAACCCTAACCCCTAACCCTAACCCTTACATTCCTCTATTGACTTACCTCATAACCTACCAACTTGGGTATGGTTAGGGTTAACCCTAACCCTAACCCTATCCCTAACCCTAACCTCCTCTATTGACATATCTCATGTCCTACCCACTTGGGTAGTGTTAGGGTTAACTCTAACCCTAACCCTAACCTCCTCTATTGACATACCTGATGTCAAACCCACTTGGGTAGGGTTAGGGTTAAAACCCTACCTAAACCTAACCCTAACCCTAACCCACTTGGGTAGTGTTAGGGTTAACTCTAACCCTAACCCTAACCTCCTCTATTGATATTCCTTATGTCAAACCCACTTGGGTAGAGTTAGGGTTAACCCTAACCGTATCACTATTCCTAAACCTAAGCTCCTCTATTGATATACCTTATGTCAATCCCACTTGGGTAGGGTTAGGGTTAACCCTAAACCTATCCCTAACCTTAACCCTTAAGTCATAACCTACCCACTTGGGTAGGGTTAACTCTAACCCTAACCATAACCCTAAAGCTAACCCACTAACCATAACCATTACCCACTAACCCTAACCCTAACACAAACCCACTAACCCTAACCCTCCTCTATTGACTTAACTCATAACCTACCAACTTAGGTTTAGGGTTAACCCTAACCCTAACCCTAAAGTTAACCCTCTAACCCTAACCATAACCCACTAACCCTAACCCAAAGCCACTAACCCAAACTCTAACCCTAACCCTACTCTATTGACTTACCTCATGACTTACCGACTTGGGTAGTGTTAGGGTTCACTCTAACCCTAACCCTATCCTCCTCTATTGATATACCTGATGTCAAACCCACTTGGGTAGGGTTAGGGTTAAAACCCTAACCTAACCCTAACCCTAACCCACTTGGGTAGTGTTAGGGTTAACTCTAACCCTAACCCTAACCTCCTCTATTGATATTCCTTATGTCAAACCCACTTGGGTAGAGTTAGGGTTAACCCTAACCGTATCACTATTCCTAAACCTAAGCTCCTCTATTGATATACCTTATGTCAATCCCACTTGGGTAGGGTTAGGGTTAACCCTAAACCTATCCCTAACCTTAACCCTTAAGTCATAACCTACCCACTTGGGTAGGGTTAACTCTAACCCTAACCATAACCCTAAAGCTAACCCACTAACCATAACCATTACCCACTAACCCTAACCCTAACACAAACCCACTAACCCTAACCCTCCTCTATTGACTTAACTCATAACCTACCAACTTAGGTTTAGGGTTAACCCTAACCCTAACCCTAAAGTTAACCCTCTAACCCTAACCATAACCCACTAACCCTAACCCTAACCCTAAGCCACTAACCCAAACTCTACCCCTAACCATACTCTATTGACTTAAATCATGACTTACCCACTTGGGTAGAGTTAGAGTAAACTCTAACCCTAACCTCCTCTATTTATATACCTTATGTCAAACCCACTTGGGTAGGGTTAGGGTAAACCCTAAACCTATCCCTAACCTTTAAGTCATGGCCTACCCACTTGGGTAGGGTTAACTCTGACCATAACCATAAACCTAAATCTAACCCACTAACCCTAAGCATAACCCACTAACCCTAACCCTAACCCACTAACCCTAACCCTCCTCTATTGACTTACCTCATAACCTACCAACTTTTGTATGGTTAGGGTTAACCCTAACTCTAACCCTAACCCTTACCTCCTCTATTGACATATCTTATGTCCTATCCACTTGAGTAGGGTTAGGGTTAACTCTAACCCTAACCCTAACCATAACTCTAAAGCTAACCAACTAACCCTAACCATAAACCACTAACCCTAACCCCTAACCCTAACCCTTACATTCCTCTATTGACTTACCTCATAACCTACCAACTTGGGTATGGTTATGGTTAACCCTAACCCTATCCCTAACCCTAACCTCCTCTATTGACATATCTCATGTCCTACCCACTTGGGTAGTGTTAGGGTTAACTCTAACCCTAACCTCCTCTATTGATATACCTGATGTCAAACCCACTTGGGTAGGGTTAGGGTTAAAACCCTAAACTAACCCTAACCCTAACCCACTTGGGTAGTGTTAGGGTTAACTCTAACCCTAACCCTAACCTCCTCTATTGATATTCCTTATGTCAAACCCACTTGGGTAGAGTTAGGGTTAACCCTAACCGTATCACTATTCCTAAACCTAAGCTCCTCTATTGATATACCTTATGTCAAACCCACTTGGTTAGGGTTAGGGTTAACCCTAAACCTATCCCTAACCTTAACCCTTAAGTCATAACCTACCCACTTGGGTAGGGTTAACTCTAACCCTAACCCTTACCTCCTCTATTGACATATCTTATGTCCTATCCACTTGAGTAGGGTTAGGGTTAACTCTAACTCTAACCCTAACCATAACTCTAAAGCTAACCCACTAACCCTAACCATAAACCACTAACCCTAACCCCTAACCCTTACCCTTACATTCCTCTATTGACTTACCTCATAACCTACCAACTTGGGTATGGTTAGGGTTAACCCTAACCCTAACCCTAACCCTAACCTCCTCTATTGACATATCTCATGTCCTACCCACTTGGGTAGTGTTAGGGTTAACTCTAACCCTAACCCTAACTTCCTCTATTGATATACCTGATGTCAAACCCACTTGGGTAGGGTTAGGGTTAAAACCCTAACCTAACCCTAAACCTAACCGTAACCCACTTGGGTAGTGTTAGGGTTAACTCTAACCCTAACCCTAACCTCCTCTATTGATATTCCTTATGTCAAACCCACTTGGGTAGAGTTAGGGTTAACCCTAACCGTATCACTATTCCTAAACCTAAGCTACTCTATTGATATACCTTATGTCAATCCCACTTGGGTAGGGTTAGGTTAACCCTAAACCTATCCCTAACCTTAACCCTTAAGTCATAACCTACCCACTTGGGTAGGGTTAACTCTAACCCTAACCATAACCCTAAAGCTAACCCACTAACCATAACCATTACCCACTAACCCTAACCCTAACACAAACCCACTAACCCTAACCCTCCTCTATTGACTTAACTCATAACCTACCAACTTAGGTTTAGGGTTAACCCTAACCCTAAAGTTAACCCTCTAACCCTAACCATAACCCACTAACCCTAACCCAAAGCCACAAACCCAAACTCTAACCCTAACCCTACTCTATTGACTTACCTCATGACTTACCGACTTGGGTAGTGTAAGGGTTCACTCTAACCCTAACCCTATCCTCCTCTATTGATATACCTGATGTCAAACCCACTTGGGTAGGGTTAGGGTTAAAACCCTAACCTAACCCTAACCCTAACCCACTTGGGTATTGTTAGGGTTAACTCTAACCCTAACCCTAACCTCCTCTATTGATATTCCTTATGTCAAACCCACTTGGGTAGAGTTAGGGTAACCCTAACCGTATCACTATTCCAAAACCTAAGCTCCTCTATTGATATACCTTATGTCAATCCCACTTGGGTAGGGTTAGGGTAAACCCTAAACCTATCCCTAACCTTAACCCTTAAGTCATAACCTACCCACTTGGGTAGGGTTAACTCTAACCCTAACCATAACCCTAAAGCTAACCCACTAACCATAACCATTACCCACTAACCCTAACACAAACCCACTAACCCTAACCCTCCTCTATTGACTTAACTCATAACCTACCAACTTAGGTTTAGGGTTAACCCTAACCCTAACCCTAAAGTTAACCCTCTAACCCTAACCATAACCCACTAACCCTAACCCTAAGCCACTAACCCAAACTCTAACCCTAACCCTACTCTATTGACTTACCTCATGACTTACCGACTTGGGTAGTGTTAGGGTTCACTCTAACCCTAACCCTAACCTCCTCTATTGATATACCTGATGTCAAACCCACTTGGGTAGGGTTAGGGTTAAAACTCCAACCTAACCCTAACCCTAACCCACTTGGGTAGTGTTAGGGTTAACTCTAACCCTAACCCTAACCTCCTCTATTGATATTCCTTATGTCAAACCCACTTGGGTAGAGTTAGGGTTAACCCTAACCGTATCACTATTCCTAAACCTAAGCTCCTCTATTGATATACCTTATGTCAATCCCACTTGGGTAGGGTTAGGGTTAGTCCTAAACCTATCCCTAACCTTAACCCTTAAGTCATAACCTACCCACTTGGGTAGGGTTAACTCTAACCCTAACCATAACCCTAAAGCTAACCAACTAACCATAACCATTACCCACTAACCCTAACCCTAACACAAACCCACTAACCCTAACCCTCCTCTATTGACTTAACTCATAACCTACCAACTTAGGTTTAGGGTTAACCCTAACCCTAACCCTAAAGTTAACCCTCTAACCCTAACCATAAGCCACTAACCCTAACCCTAAGCCACTAACCCAAACTCTACCCCTAACCATACTCTATTGACTTAAATCATGACTTACCCACTTGGGTAGAGTTAGAGTAAACTCTAACCCTAACCTCCTCTATTGATATACCTTATGTCAAACCCACTTGGGTAGGGTTAGGGTTAACCCTAAACCTATCCCTAACCTTAACCCTTAAGTCATAACCTACCCACTTGGGTAGGGTTAACTCTAACCCTAACCATAACCCTAAAGCTAACCCAGTAACCATAACCATTACCCACTAACCCTAACCCTAACACAAACCCACTAACCCTAACCCTCCTCTATTGACTTAACTCATAACCTACCAACTTAGGTTTAGGGTTAACCCTAACCCTAACCCGAAAGTTAACCCTCTAACCCTAACCATAACCCACTAACCCTAACCCTAAGCCACTAACCCAAACTCTAACCCTAACCCTACTCTATTGACTTACCTCATGATTTACCCACTTGGGTAGTGTTAGAGTAAACTCTAACCCTAACCTCCTCTATTGATATACCTTATGTCAAACCCCCTTGGGTAGGGTTAGGGTAAACCCTAAACCTATCCCTAACCTTTAAGTCATGGCCTACCCACTTGGGTAGGGTTAACTCTGACCCTAACCATAAACCTAAATCTAACCCACTAACCCTAAGCATAACCCACTAACCCTAACCCTAACCCTCCTCTATTGACTTACCTCATAACCTACCAACTTTTGTATGGTTAGGGTTAACCCTAACTCTAACCCTAACCCTTACCTCCTCTATTGACATATCTTATGTCCTATCCACTTGAGTAGGGTTAGGGTTAACTCTAACCCTAACCATAACTCTAAAGCTAACCCACTAACCCTAACCATAAACCACTAACCCTAACCCCCTAACCCTAACCCTTACATTCCTCTATTGACTTACCTCATAACCTACCAACTTGGGTATGGTTAGGGTTAACCCTAACCCTATCCCTAACCCTAACCTCCTCTATTGACATATCTCATGTCCTACCCACTTGGGTAGTGTTAGGGTTAACTCTAACCCTAACCCTAACCTCCTCTATTGACATACCTGATGTCAAACCCACTTGGGTAGGGTTAGGGTTAAAACCCTTACCTAAACCTAACCCTAACCCTAACCCACTTGGGTAGTGTTAGGGTTAACTCTAACCCTAACCCTAACCTCCTCTATTGATATTCCTTATGTCAAACCCACTTGGGTAGAGTTAGGGTTAACCCTAACCGTATCACTATTCCTAAACCTAAGCTCCTCTATTGATATACCTTATGTCAATCCCACTTGGGTAGGGTTAGGGTTAACCCTAAACCTATCCCTAACCTTAACCCTTAAGTCATAACCTACCCACTTGGGTAGGGTTAACTCTAACCCTAACCATAACACTAAAGCTAACCCACTAACCATAACCATTACCCACTAACCCTAACCCTAACACAAACCCACTAACCCTAACCCTCCTCTATTGACTTAACTCATAACCTACCAACTTAGGTTTAGAGTTAACCCTAACCCTAACCCTAAAGTTAACCCTCTAACCATAACCATAACCCACTAACCCTAACCCAAAGCCACTAACCCAAACTCTAACCCTAACAATACTCTATTGACTTACCTCATGACTTACCGACTTGGGTAGTGTTAGGGTTCACTCTAACCCTAACCCTATCCTCCTCTATTGATATACCTGATGTCAAACCCACTTGGGTAGGGTTAGGGTTAAAACCCTAACCTAACCCTAACCCTAACCCACTTGGGTAGTGTTAGGGTTAACTCTAACCCTAACCCTAACCTCCTCTATTGATATTCCTTATGTCAAACCCACTTGGGTAGAGTTAGGGTTAACCCTAACCGTATCACTATTCCTAAACCTAAGCTCCTCTATTGATATACCTTATGTCAATCCCACTTGGGTAGGGTTAGGGTTAACCCTAAACCTATCCCTAACCTTAACCCTTAAGTCATAACCTACCCACTTGGGTAGGGTTAACTCTAACCCTAACCATAACCCTAAAGCTAACCCACTAACCATAACCATTACCCACTAACCCTAACCCTAACACAAACCCACTAACCCTAACCCTCCTCTATTGACTTAACTCATAACCTACCAACTTAGGTTTAGGGTTAACCCTAACCCTAACCCTAAAGTTAACCCTCTAACCCTAACCATAACCCACTAACCCTAACCCTAACCCTAAGCCACTAACCCAAACTCTACCCCTAACCAAACTCTATTGACTTAAATCATGACTTACCCACTTGGGTAGAGTTAGAGTAAACTCTAACCCTAACCTCCTCTATTTATATACCTTATGTCAAACCCACTTGGGTAGGGTTAGGGTAAACCCTAAACCTATCCCTAACCTTTAAGTCATGGCCTACCCACTTGGGTAGGGTTAACTCTGACCATAACCATAAACCTAAATCTAACCCACTAACCCTAAGCATAACCCACTAACCCTAACCCTAACCCACTAACCCTAACCCTCCTCTATTGACTTACCTCATAACCTACCAACTTTTGTATGGTTAGGGTTAACCCTAACTCTAACCCTAACCCTTACCTCCTCTATTGACATATCTTATGTCCTATCCACTTGAGTAGGGTTAGGGTTAACTCTAACCCTAACCCTAACCATAACTCTAAAGCTAACCAACTAACCCTAACCATAAACCACTAACCCTAACCCCTAACCCTAACCCTTACATTCCTCTATTGACTTACCTCATAACCTACCAACTTGGGTATGGTTATGGTTAACCCTAACCCTATCCCTAACCCTAACCTCCTCTATTGACATATCTCATGTCCTACCCACTTGGGTAGTGTTAGGGTTAACTCTAACCCTAACCTCCTCTATTGATATACCTGATGTCAAACCCACTTGGGTAGGGTTAGGGTTAAAACCCTAAACTAACCCTAACCCTAACCCACTTGGGTAGTGTTAGGGTTAACTCTAACCCTAACCCTAACCTCCTCTATTGATATTCCTTATGTCAAACCCACTTGGGTAGAGTTAGGGTTAACCCTAACCGTATCACTATTCCTAAACCTAAGCTCCTCTATTGATATACCTTATGTCAAACCCACTTGGTTAGGGTTAGGGTTAACCCTAAACCTATCCCTAACCTTAACCCTTAAGTCATAACCTACCCACTTGGGTAGGGTTAACTCTAACCCTAACCCTTACCTCCTCTATTGACATATCTTATGTCCTATCCACTTGAGTAGGGTTAGGGTTAACTCTAACTCTAACCCTAACCATAACTCTAAAGCTAACCCACTAACCCTAACCATAAACCACTAACCCTAACCCCTAACCCTTACCCTTACATTCCTCTATTGACTTACCTCATAACCTACCAACTTGGGTATGGTTAGGGTTAACCCTAACCCTAACCTTAACCCTAACCTCCTCTATTGACATATCTCATGTCCTACCCACTTGGGTAGTGTTAGGGTTAACTCTAACCCTAACCCTAACTTCCTCTATTGATATACCTGATGTCAAACCCACTTGGGTAGGGTTAGGGTTAAAACCCTAACCTAACCCTAAACCTAACCGTAACCCACTTGGGTAGTGTTAGGGTTAACTCTAACCCTAACCCTAACCTCCTCTATTGATATTCCTTATGTCAAACCCACTTGGGTAGAGTTAGGGTTAACCCTAACCGTATCACTATTCCTAAACCTAAGCTACTCTATTGATATACCTTATGTCAATCCCACTTGGGTAGGGTTAGGGTTAACCCTAAACCTATCCCTAACCTTAACCCTTAAGTCATAACCTACCCACTTGGGTAGGGTTAACTCTAACCCTAACCATAACCCTAAAGCTAACCCACTAACCATAACCATTACCCACTAACCCTAACCCTAACACAAACCCACTAACCCTAACCCTCCTCTATTGACTTAACTCATAACCTACCAACTTAGGTTTAGGGTTAACCCTAACCCTAAAGTTAACCCTCTAACCCTAACCATAACCCACTAACCCTAACCCAAAGCCACAAACCCAAACTCTAACCCTAACCCTACTCTATTGACTTACCTCATGACTTACCGACTTGGGTAGTGTAAGGGTTCACTCTAACCCTAACCCTATCCTCCTCTATTGATATACCTGATGTCAAACCCACTTGGGTAGGGTTAGGGTTAAAACCCTAACCTAACCCTAACCCTAACCCACTTGGGTATTGTTAGGGTTAACTCTAACCCTAACCCTAACCTCCTCTATTGATATTCCTTATGTCAAACCCACTTGGGTAGAGTTAGGGTAACCCTAACCGTATCACTATTCCAAAACCTAAGCTCCTCTATTGATATACCTTATGTCAATCCCACTTGGGTAGGGTTAGGGTAAACCCTAAACCTATCCCTAACCTTAACCCTTAAGTCATAACCTACCCACTTGGGTAGGGTTAACTCTAACCCTAACCATAACCCTAAAGCTAACCCACTAACCATAACCATTACCCACTAACCCTAACACAAACCCACTAACCCTAACCCTCCTCTATTGACTTAACTCATAACCTACCAACTTAGGTTTAGGGTTAACCCTAACCCTAACCCTAAAGTTAACCCTCTAACCCTAACCATAACCCACTAACCCTAACCCTAAGCCACTAACCCAAACTCTAACCCTAACCCTACTCTATTGACTTACCTCATGACTTACCGACTTGGGTAGTGTTAGGGTTCACTCTAACCCTAACCCTAACCTCCTCTATTGATATACCTGATGTCAAACCCACTTGGGTAGGGTTAGGGTTAAAACTCCAACCTAACCCTAACCCTAACCCACTTGGGTAGTGTTAGGGTTAACTCTAACCCTAACCCTAACCTCCTCTATTGATATTCCTTATGTCAAACCCACTTGGGTAGAGTTAGGGTTAACCCTAACCGTATCACTATTCCTAAACCTAAGCTCCTCTATTGATATACCTTATGTCAATCCCACTTGGGTAGGGTTAGGGTTAGTCCTAAACCTATCCCTAACCTTAACCCTTAAGTCATAACCTACCCACTTGGGTAGGGTTAACTCTAACCCTAACCATAACCCTAAAGCTAACCAACTAACCATAACCATTACCCACTAACCCTAACCCTAACACAAACCCACTAACCCTAACCCTCCTCTATTGACTTAACTCATAACCTACCAACTTAGGTTTAGGGTTAACCCTAACCCTAACCCTAAAGTTAACCCTCTAACCCTAACCATAAGCCACTAACCCTAACCCTAAGCCACTAACCCAAACTCTACCCCTAACCATACTCTATTGACTTAAATCATGACTTACCCACTTGGGTAGAGTTAGAGTAAACTCTAACCCTAACCTCCTCTATTGATATACCTTATGTCAAACCCACTTGGGTAGGGTTAGGGTTAACCCTAAACCTATCCCTAACCTTAACCCTTAAGTCATAACCTACCCACTTGGGTAGGGTTAACTCTAACCCTAACCATAACCCTAAAGCTAACCCAGTAACCATAACCATTACCCACTAACCCTAACCCTAACACAAACCCACTAACCCTAACCCTCCTCTATTGACTTAACTCATAACCAACCAACTTAGGTTTAGGGTTAACCCTAACCCTAACCCTAAAGTTAACCCTCTAACCCTAACCATAACCCACTAACCCTAACCCTAAGCCACTAACCCAAACTCTAACCCTAACCCTACTCTATTGACTTACCTCATGATTTACCCACTTGGGTAGTGTTAGAGTAAACTCTAACCCTAACCTCCTCTATTGATATACCTTATGTCAAACCCACTTGGGTAGGGTTAGGGTAAACCCTAAACCTATCCCTAACCTTTAAGTCATGGCCTACCCACATGGGTAGGGTTAACTCTGACCCTAACCATAAACCTAAATCTAACCCACTAACCCTAAGCATAACCCACTAACCCTAACACTAACCCTCCTCTATTGACTTACCTCATAACCTACCAACTTTTGTATGGTTAGGGTTAACCCTAACTCTAACCCTAACCCTTACCTCCTCTATTGACATATCTTATGTCCTATCCACTTGAGTAGGGTTAGGGTTAACTCTAACCCTAACCCTAACCATAACTCTAAAGCTAACCCACTAACCCTAACCATAAACCACTAACCCTAACCCCCTAACCCTAACCCTTACATTCCTCTATTGACTTACCTCATAACCTACCAACTTGGGTATGGTTAGGGTTAACCCTAACCCTAACCCTATCCCTAACCCTAACCTCCTCTATTGACATATCTCATGTCCTACCCACTTGGGTAGTGTTAGGGTTAACTCTAACCCTAACCCTAACCTCCTCTATTGACATACCTGATGTCAAACCCACTTGGGTAGGGTTAGGGTTAAAACCCTTACCTAAACCTAACCCTAACCCTAACCCACTTGGGTAGTGTTAGGGTTAACTCTAACCCTAACCCTAACCTCCTCTATTGATATTCCTTATGTCAAACCCACTTGGGTAGAGTTAGGGTTAACCCTAACCGTATCACTATTCCTAAACCTAAGCTCCTCTATTGATATACCTTATGTCAATCCCACTTGGGTAGGGTTAGGGTTAACCCTAAACCTATCCCTAACCTTAACCCTTAAGTCATAACCTACCCACTTGGGTAGGGTTAACTCTAACCCTAACCATAACCCTAAAGCTAACCCACTAACCATAACCATTACCCACTAACCCTAACCCTAACACAAACCCACTAACCCTAACCCTCCTCTATTGACTTAACTCATAACCTACCAACTTAGGTTTAGGGTTAACCCTAACCCTAACCCTAAAGTTAACCCTCTAACCCTAACCATAACCCACTAACCCTAACCCAAAGCCACTAACCCAAACTCTAACCCTAACCCTACTCTATTGACTTACCTCATGACTTACCGACTTGGGTAGTGTTAGGGTTCACTCTAACCCTAACCCTATCCTCCTCTATTGATATACCTGATGTCAAACCCACTTGGGTAGGGTTAGGGTTAAAACCCTAACCTAACCCTAACCCTAACCCACTTGGGTAGTGTTAGGGTTAACTCTAACCCTAACCCTAACCTCCTCTATTGATATTCCTTATGTCAAACCCACTTGGGTAGAGTTAGGGTTAACCCTAACCGTATCACTATTCCTAAACCTAAGCTCCTCTATTGATATACCTTATGTCAATCCCACTTGGGTAGGGTTAGGGTTAACCCTAAACCTATCCCTAACCTTAACCCTTAAGTCATAACCTACCCACTTGGGTAGGGTTAACTCTAACCCTAACCATAACCCTAAAGCTAACCCACTAACCATAACCATTACCCACTAACCCTAACCCTAACACAAACCCACTAACCCTAACCCTCCTCTATTGACTTAACTCATAACCTACCAACTTAGGTTTAGGGTTAACCCTAACCCTAACCCTAAAGTTAACCCTCTAACCCTAACCATAACCCACTAACCCTAACCCTAACCCTAAGCCACTAACCCAAACTCTACCCCTAACCAAACTCTATTGACTTAAATCATGACTTACCCACTTGGGTAGAGTTAGAGTAAACTCTAACCCTAACCTCCTCTATTTATATACCTTATGTCAAACCCACTTGGGTAGGGTTAGGGTAAACCCTAAACCTATCCCTAACCTTTAAGTCATGGCCTACCCACTTGGGTAGGGTTAACTCTGACCATAACCATAAACCTAAATCTAACCCACTAACCCTAAGCATAACCCACTAACCCTAACCCTAACCCACTAACCCTAACCCTCCTCTATTGACTTACCTCATAACCTACCAACTTTTGTATGGTTAGGGTTAACCCTAACTCTAACCCTAACCCTTACCTCCTCTATTGACATATCTTATGTCCTATCCACTTGAGTAGGGTTAGGGTTAACTCTAACCCTAACCCTAACCATAACTCTAAAGCTAACCAACTAACCCTAACCATAAACCACTAACCCTAACCCCTAACCCTAACCCTTACATTCCTCTATTGACTTACCTCATAACCTACCAACTTGGGTATGGTTATGGTTAACCCTAACCCTATCCCTAACCCTAACCTCCTCTATTGACATATCTCATGTCCTACCCACTTGGGTAGTGTTAGGGTTAACTCTAACCCTAACCTCCTCTATTGATATACCTGATGTCAAACCCACTTGGGTAGGGTTAGGGTTAAAACCCTAAACTAACCCTAACCCTAACCCACTTGGGTAGTGTTAGGGTTAACTCTAACCCTAACCCTAACCTCCTCTATTGATATTCCTTATGTCAAACCCACTTGGGTAGAGTTAGGGTTAACCCTAACCGTATCACTATTCCTAAACCTAAGCTCCTCTATTGATATACCTTATGTCAAACCCACTTGGTTAGGGTTAGGGTTAACCCTAAACCTATCCCTAACCTTAACCCTTAAGTCATAACCTACCCACTTGGGTAGGGTTAACTCTAACCCTAACCCTTACCTCCTCTATTGACATATCTTATGTCCTATCCACTTGAGTAGGGTTAGGGTTAACTCTAACTCTAACCCTAACCATAACTCTAAAGCTAACCCACTAACCCTAACCATAAACCACTAACCCTAACCCCTAACCCTTACCCTTACATTCCTCTATTGACTTACCTCATAACCTACCAACTTGGGTATGGTTAGGGTTAACCCTAACCCTAACCTTAACCCTAACCTCCTCTATTGACATATCTCATGTCCTACCCACTTGGGTAGTGTTAGGGTTAACTCTAACCCTAACCCTAACTTCCTCTATTGATATACCTGATGTCAAACCCACTTGGGTAGGGTTAGGGTTAAAACCCTAACCTAACCCTAAACCTAACCGTAACCCACTTGGGTAGTGTTAGGGTTAACTCTAACCCTAACCCTAACCTCCTCTATTGATATTCCTTATGTCAAACCCACTTGGGTAGAGTTAGGGTTAACCCTAACCGTATCACTATTCCTAAACCTAAGCTACTCTATTGATATACCTTATGTCAATCCCACTTGGGTAGGGTTAGGGTTAACCCTAAACCTATCCCTAACCTTAACCCTTAAGTCATAACCTACCCACTTGGGTAGGGTTAACTCTAACCCTAACCATAACCCTAAAGCTAACCCACTAACCATAACCATTACCCACTAACCCTAACCCTAACACAAACCCACTAACCCTAACCCTCCTCTATTGACTTAACTCATAACCTACCAACTTAGGTTTAGGGTTAACCCTAACCCTAAAGTTAACCCTCTAACCCTAACCATAACCCACTAACCCTAACCCAAAGCCACAAACCCAAACTCTAACCCTAACCCTACTCTATTGACTTACCTCATGACTTACCGACTTGGGTAGTGTTAGGGTTCACTCTAACCCTAACCCTATCCTCCTCTATTGATATACCTGATGTCAAACCCACTTGGGTAGGGTTAGGGTTAAAACCCTAACCTAACCCTAACCCTAACCCACTTGGGTATTGTTAGGGTTAACTCTAACCCTAACCCTAACCTCCTCTATTGATATTCCTTATGTCAAACCCACTTGGGTAGAGTTAGGGTAACCCTAACCGTATCACTATTCCAAAACCTAAGCTCCTCTATTGATATACCTTATGTCAATCCCACTTGGGTAGGGTTAGGGTAAACCCTAAACCTATCCCTAACCTTAACCCTTAAGTCATAACCTACCCACTTGGGTAGGGTTAACTCTAACCCTAACCATAACCCTAAAGCTAACCCACTAACCATAACCATTACCCACTAACCCTAACACAAACCCACTAACCCTAACCCTCCTCTATTGACTTAACTCATAACCTACCAACTTAGGTTTAGGGTTAACCCTAACCCTAACCCTAAAGTTAACCCTCTAACCCTAACCATAACCCACTAACCCTAACCCTAAGCCACTAACCCAAACTCTAACCCTAACCCTACTCTATTGACTTACCTCATGACTTACCGACTTGGGTAGTGTTAGGGTTCACTCTAACCCTAACCCTAACCTCCTCTATTGATATACCTGATGTCAAACCCACTTGGGTAGGGTTAGGGTTAAAACTCCAACCTAACCCTAACCCTAACCCACTTGGGTAGTGTTAGGGTTAACTCTAACCCTAACCCTAACCTCCTCTATTGATATTCCTTATGTCAAACCCACTTGGGTAGAGTTAGGGTTAACCCTAACCGTATCACTATTCCTAAACCTAAGCTCCTCTATTGATATACCTTATGTCAATCCCACTTGGGTAGGGTTAGGGTTAGTCCTAAACCTATCCCTAACCTTAACCCTTAAGTCATAACCTACCCACTTGGGTAGGGTTAACTCTAACCCTAACCATAACCCTAAAGCTAACCAACTAACCATAACCATTACCCACTAACCCTAACCCTAACACAAACCCACTAACCCTAACCCTCCTCTATTGACTTAACTCATAACCTACCAACTTAGGTTTAGGGTTAACCCTAACCCTAACCCTAAAGTTAACCCTCTAACCCTAACCATAACCCACTAACCCTAACCCTAAGCCACTAACCCAAACTCTACCCCTAACCATACTCTATTGACTTAAATCATGACTTACCCACTTGGGTAGAGTTAGAGTAAACTCTAACCCTAACCTCCTCTATTGATATACCTTATGTCAAACCCACTTGGGTAGGGTTAGGGTTAACCCTAAACCTATCCCTAACCTTAACCCTTAAGTCATAACCTACCCACTTGGGTAGGGTTAACTCTAACCCTAACCATAACCCTAAAGCTAACCCAGTAACCATAACCATTACCCACTAACCCTAACCCTAACACAAACCCACTAACCCTAACCCTCCTCTATTGACTTAACTCATAACCTACCAACTTAGGTTTAGGGTTAACCCTAACCCTAACCCTAAAGTTAACCCTCTAACCCTAACCATAACCCACTAACCCTAACCCTAAGCCACTAACCCAAACTCTAACCCTAACCCTACTCTATTGACTTACCTCATGATTTACCCACTTGGGTAGTGTTAGAGTAAACTCTAACCCTAACCTCCTCTATTGATATACCTTATGTCAAACCCACTTGGGTAGGGTTAGGGTAAACCCTAAACCTATCCCTAACCTTTAAGTCATGGCCTACCCACTTGGGTAGGGTTAACTCTGACCCTAACCATAAACCTAAATCTAACCCACTAACCCTAAGCATAACCCACTAACCCTAACCCTAACCCACTAACCTAACCCTCCTCTATTGACTTACCTCATAACCTACCAACTTTTGTATGGTTAGGGTTAACCCTAACTCTAACCCTAACCCTTACCTCCTCTATTGACATATCTTATGTCCTATCCACTTGAGTAGGGTTAGGGTTAACTCTAACCCTAACCCTAACCATAACTCTAAAGCTAACCCACTAACCCTAACCATAAACCACTAACCCTAACCCCTAACCCTAACCCTTACATTCCTCTATTGACTTACCTCATAACCTACCAACTTGGGTATGGTTAGGGTTAACCCTAACCCTAACCCTATCCCTAACCCTAACCTCCTCTATTGACATATCTCATGTCCTACCCACTTGGGTAGTGTTAGGGTTAACTCTAACCCTAACCCTAACCTCCTCTATTGACATACCTGATGTCAAACCCACTTGGGTAGGGTTAGGGTTAAAACCCTACCTAAACCTAACCCTAACCCTAACCCACTTGGGTAGTGTTAGGGTTAACTCTAACCCTAACCCTAACCTCCTCTATTGATATTCCTTATGTCAAACCCACTTGGGTAGAGTTAGGGTTAACCCTAACCGTATCACTATTCCTAAACCTAAGCTCCTCTATTGATATACCTTATGTCAATCCCACTTGGGTAGGGTTAGGGTTAACCCTAAACCTATCCCTAACCTTAACCCTTAAGTCATAACCTACCCACTTGGGTAGGGTTAACTCTAACCCTAACCATAACCCTAAAGCTAACCCACTAACCATAACCATTACCCACTAACCCTAACCCTAACACAAACCCACTAACCCTAACCCTCCTCTATTGACTTAACTCATAACCTACCAACTTAGGTTTAGGGTTAACCCTAACCCTAACCCTAAAGTTAACCCTCTAACCCTAACCATAACCCACTAACCCTAACCCAAAGCCACTAACCCAAACTCTAACCCTAACCCTACTCTATTGACTTACCTCATGACTTACCGACTTGGGTAGTGTTAGGGTTCACTCTAACCCTAACCCTATCCTCCTCTATTGATATACCTGATGTCAAACCCACTTGGGTAGGGTTAGGGTTAAAACCCTAACCTAACCCTAACCCTAACCCACTTGGGTAGTGTTAGGGTTAACTCTAACCCTAACCCTAACCTCCTCTATTGATATTCCTTATGTCAAACCCACTTGGGTAGAGTTAGGGTTAACCCTAACCGTATCACTATTCCTAAACCTAAGCTCCTCTATTGATATACCTTATGTCAATCCCACTTGGGTAGGGTTAGGGTTAACCCTAAACCTATCCCTAACCTTAACCCTTAAGTCATAACCTACCCACTTGGGTAGGGTTAACTCTAACCCTAACCATAACCCTAAAGCTAACCCACTAACCATAACCATTACCCACTAACCCTAACCCTAACACAAACCCACTAACCCTAACCCTCCTCTATTGACTTAACTCATAACCTACCAACTTAGGTTTAGGGTTAACCCTAACCCTAACCCTAAAGTTAACCCTCTAACCCTAACCATAACCCACTAACCCTAACCCTAACCCTAAGCCACTAACCCAAACTCTACCCCTAACCATACTCTATTGACTTAAATCATGACTTACCCACTTGGGTAGAGTTAGAGTAAACTCTAACCCTAACCTCCTCTATTGATATACCTTATGTCAAACCCACTTGGGTAGGGTTAGGGTAAACCCTAAACCTATCCCTAACCTTTAAGTCATGGCCTACCCACTTGGGTAGGGTTAACTCTGACCATAACCATAAACCTAAATCTAACCCACTAACCCTAAGCATAACCCACTAACCCTAACCCTAACCCACTAACCCTAACCCTCCTCTATTGACTTACCTCATAACCTACCAACTTTTGTATGGTTAGGGTTAACCCTAACTCTAACCCTAACCCTTACCTCCTCTATTGACATATCTTATGTCCTATCCACTTGAGTAGGGTTAGGGTTAACTCTAACCCTAACCCTAACCATAACTCTAAAGCTAACCCACTAACCCTAACCATAAACCACTAACCCTAACCCCTAACCCTAACCCTTACATTCCTCTATTGACTTACCTCATAACCTACCAACTTGGGTATGGTTATGGTTAACCCTAACCCTAACCCTATCCCTAACCCTAAACTCCTCTATTGACATATCTCATGTCCTACCCACTTGGGTAGTGTTTGGGTTAACTCTAACCCTAACCTCCTCTATTGATATACCTGATGTCAAACCCACTTGGGTAGGGTTAGGGTTAAAACCCTAACTAACCTAACCCTAACCCTAACCCACTTGGGTAGTGTTAGGGTTAACTCTAACCCTAACCCTAACCTCCTCTATTGATATTCCTTATGTCAAACCCACTTGGGTAGAGTTAGGGTTAACCCTAACCGTATCACTATTCCTAAACCTAAGCTCCTCTATTGATATACCTTATGTCAAACCCACTTGGTTAGGGTTAGGGTTAACCCTAAACCTATCCCTAACCTTAACCCTTAAGTCATAACCTACCCACTTGGGTAGGGTTAACTCTAACCCTAACCCTTACCTCCTCTATTGACATATCTTATGTCCTATCCACTTGAGTAGGGTTAGGGTTAACTCTAACTCTAACCCTAACCATAACTCTAAAGCTAACCCACTATCCCTAACCATAAACCACTAACCCTAACCCCCTAACCCTTACCCTTACATTCCTCTATTGACTTACCTCATAACCTACCAACTTGGGTATGGTTAGGGTTAACCCTAACCCTAACCCTAACCTCCTCTATTGACATATCTCATGTCCTACCCACTTGGGTAGTGTTAGGGTTAACTCTAACCCTAACCCTAACTTCCTCTATTGATATACCTGATGTCAAACCCACTTGGGTAGGGTTAGGGTTAAAACCTTAACCTAACCCTAAACCTAACCCTAACCCACTTGGGTAGTGTTAGGGTTAACTCTAACCCTAACTCTAACCTCCTCTATTGATATTCCTTATGTCAAACCCACTTGGGTAGAGTTAGGGTTAACCCTAACCGTATCACTATTCCTAAACCTAAGCTACTCTATTGATATACCTTATGTCAATCCCACTTGGTTAGGGTTAGGGTTAACCCTAAACCTATCCCTAACCTTAACCCTTAAGTCATAACCTACCCACTTGGGTAGGGTTAACTCTAACCCTAACCATAACCCTAAAGCTAACCCACTAACCATAACCATTACCCACTAACCCTAACCCTAACACAAACCCACTAACCCTAACCCTCCTCTATTGACTTAACTCATAACCTACCAACTTAGGTTTAGGGTTAACCCTAACCTAACCTAAAGTTAACCCTCTAACCCTAACCATAACCCACTAACCCTAACCCAAAGCCACTAACCCAAACTCTAACCCTAACCCTACTCTATTGACTTACCTCATGACTTACCGACTTGGGTAGTGTTAGGGTTCACTCTAACCCTAACCCTATCCTCCTCTATTGATATACCTGATGTCAAACCCACTTGGGTAGGGTTAGGGTTAAAACCCTAACCTAACCCTAACCCTAACCCACTTGGGTAGTGTTAGGGTTAACTCTAACCCTAACCCTAACCTCCTCTATTGATATTCCTTATGTCAAACCCACTTGGGTAGAGTTAGGGTTAACCCTAACCGTATCACTATTCCTAAACCTAAGCTCCTCTATTGATATACCTTATGTCAATCCCACTTGGGTAGGGTTAGGGTTAACCCTAAACCTATCCCTAACCTTAACCCTTAAGTCATAACCTACCCACTTGGGTAGGGTTAACTCTAACCCTAACCATAACCCTAAAGCTAACCAACTAACCATAACCATTACCCACTAACCTAACCTAACACAAACCCACTAACCCTAACCCTCCTCTATTGACTTAACTCATAACCTACCAACTTAGGTTTAGGGTTAACCCTAACCCTAACCCTAAAGTTAACCCTCTAACCCTAACCATAACCCACTAACCCTAACCTAAGCCACTAACCCAAACTCTAACCCTAACCCTACTCTATTGACTTAAATCATGACTTACCCACTTGGGTAGAGTTAGAGTAAACTCTAACCCTAACCTCCTCTATTGATATACCTTATGTCAAACCCACTTGGGTAGGGTTAGGGTTAACCCTAAACCTATCCTAACCTTAACCCTTAAGTCATAACCTACCCACTTGGGTAGGGTTAACTCTAACCCTAACCATAACCCTAAAGCTAACCCAGTAACCATAACCATTACCCACTAACCCTAACCCTAACACAAACCCACTAACCCTAACCCTCCTCTATTGACTTAACTCATAACCTACCAACTTAGGTTTAGGGTTAACCCTAACCCTAACCCTAAAGTTAACCCTCTAACCCTAACCATAACCCACTAACCCTAACCCTAAGCCACTAACCCAAACTCTAACCCTAACCCTACTCTATTGACTTACCTCATGATTTACCCACTTGGGTAGTGTTAGAGTAAACTCTAACCCTAACCTCCTCTATTGATATACCTTATGTCAAACCCACTTGGGTAGGGTTAGGGTAAACCCTAAACCTATCCCTAACCTTTAAGTCATGGCCTACCCACTTGGGTAGGGTTAACTCTGACCCTAACCATAAACCTAAATCTAACCCACTAACCCTAAGCATAACCCACTAACCCTAACCCTAACCCACTAACCCTAACCCTCCTCTATTGACTTACCTCATAACCTACCAACTTTTGTATGGTTAGGGTTAACCCTAACTCTAACCCTAACCCTTACCTCCTCTATTGACATATCTTATGTCCTATCCACTTGAGTAGGGTTAGGGTTAACTCTAACCCTAACCCTAACCATAACTCTAAAGCTAACCCACTAACCCTAACCATAAACCACTAACCCTAACCCCTAACCCTAACCCTTACATTCCTCTATTGACTTACCTCATAACCTACCAACTTGGGTATGGTTAGGGTTAACCCTAACCCTAACCCTATCCTAACCCTAACCTCCTCTATTGACATATCTCATGTCCTACCCACTTGGGTAGTGTTAGGGTTAACTCTAACCCTAACCTCCTCTATTGATATACCTGATGTCAAACCCACTTGGGTAGGGTTAGGGTTAAAACCCTAACCTAACCCTAACCCTAACCCACTTGGGTAGTGTTAGGTAACTCTAACCTAACCCTAACCTCCTTATTGATATTCCTTATGTCAACCACTTGGTAGAGTTAGGTTAACTCTAACCCTAACCTCCTCTATTGATATACCTGATGTCAAACCCACTTGGGTAGGGTTAGGGTTAAAACTCTAACCTAACCCTAACCCTAACCCTAACCCACTTGGGTAGTGTTAGGGTTAACTCTAACCCTAACCCTAACCTCCTCTATTGATATTCCTTATGTCAAACCCACTTGGGTAGAGTTAGGGTTAACCCTAACCGTATCACTATTCCTAAACCTAAGCTCCTCTATTGATATACCTTATGTCAATCCCACTTGGGTAGGGTTAGGGTTAACCCTAAACCTATCCCTAACCTTAACCCTTAAGTCATAACCTACCCACTTGGGTAGGGTTAACTCTAACCCTAACCATAACCCTAAAGCTAACCAACTAACCATAACCATTACCCACTAACCCTAACCTAACACAAACCCACTAACCCTAACCCTCCTCTATTGACTTAACTCATAACCTACCAACTTAGGTTTAGGGTTAACCCTAACCCTAACCCTAAAGTTAACCCTCTAACCCTAACCATAACCCACTAACCCTAACCCTAAGCCACTAACCCAAACTCTAACCCTAACCCTACTCTATTGACTTAAATCATGACTTACCCACTTGGGTAGTGTTAGAGTAAACTCTAACCCTAACCTCCTCTATTGATATACCTTATGTCAAACCCACTTGGGTAGGGTTAGGGTTAACCCTAAACCTATCCTAACCTTAACCCTTAAGTCATAACCTACCCACTTGGGTAGGGTTAACTCTAACCCTAACCATAACCCTAAAGCTAACCCAGTAACCATAACCATTACCCACTAACCCTAACCCTAACACAAACCCACTAACCCTAACCCTCCTCTATTGACTTAACTCATAACCTACCAACTTAGGTTTAGGGTTAACCCTAACCCTAACCCTAAAGTTAACCCTCTAACCCTAACCATAACCCACTAACCCTAACCTAAGCCACTAACCCAAACTCTAACCCTAACCCTACTCTATTGACTTACCTCATGATTTACCCACTTGGGTAGTGTTAGAGTAAACTCTAACCCTAACCTCCTCTATTGATATACCTTATGTCAAACCCACTTGGGTAGGGTTAGGGTAAACCCTAAACCTATCCCTAACCTTTAAGTCATGGCCTACCCACTTGGGTAGGGTTAACTCTGACCCTAACCATAAACCTAAATCTAACCCACTAACCTAAGCATAACCCACTAACCCTAACCCTAACCCACTAACCCTAACCCTCCTCTATTGACTTACCTCATAACCTACCAACTTTTGTATGGTTAGGGTTAACCCTAACTCTAACCCTAACCCTTACCTCCTCTATTGACATATCTTATGTCCTATCCACTTGAGTAGGGTTAGGGTTAACTCTAACCCTAACCCTAACCATAACTCTAAAGCTAACCCACTAACCCTAACCATAAACCACTAACCCTAACCCCTAACCCTAACCCTTACATTCCTCTATTGACTTACCTCATAACCTACCAACTTGGGTATGGTTAGGGTTAACCCTAACCTAACCCTATCCTAACCCTAACCTCCTCTATTGACATATCTCATGTCCTACCCACTTGGGTAGTGTTAGGGTTAACTCTAACCCTAACCCTAACCTCCTCTATTGATATACCTGATGTCAAACCCACTTGGGTAGGGTTAGGGTTAAAACCTAACCTAACCTAACCCTAACCTAACCCACTTGGGTAGTGTTAGGGTTAACTCTAACCCTAACCCTAACCTCCTCTATTGATATTCCTTATGTCAAACCCACTTGGGTAGAGTTAGGGTTAACCCTAACCGTATCACTATTCCTAAACCTAAGCTCCTCTATTGATATACCTTATGTCAATCCCACTTGGGTAGGGTTAGGGTTAACCCTAAACCTATCCCTAACCTTAACCCTTAAGTCATAACCTACCCACTTGGGTAGGGTTAACTCTAACCCTAACCATAACCCTAAAGCTAACCCACTAACCATAACCATTACCCACTAACCCTAACCCTAACACAAACCCACTAACCCTAACCCTCCTCTATTGACTTAACTCATAACCTACCAACTTAGGTTTAGGGTTAACCTAACCCTAACCCTAAAGTTAACCCTCTAACCCTAACCATAACCCACTAACCTAACCCTAAGCCACTA
>JAKVIS010001884.1:0-27861 GCA_033119425.1 Bufotes viridis
GATGTTTCGGGGCGAAACCCGAAGTTTGCGGCCACAGCTCCGCAAATGCTGATGTGCGAGCACATAGTGTGCTCTCTGCCTCACCTCCGGCCCCATTCACACTGAATGGGTCCGGATCTATTCCGCAGAATTGCGGACTAGATGCGGACATTTTTGCGGACGTGTGAATGGAGCCTTACTTCGCAAGCACTCCCATGTCCTTTCCCCTCTCTTTTTTTCTTTTTGCACATTTTTTGGCAGAGATTTTTTCATCCACATTGATTGACGCGAATGAAGAAATCTGTGCTATGTGTGAGAAATATCTCTGTAAATGACAACTTTTTAAAAAATTTTATACAAAGTTGTCAATTTACAGAGATATTTCTCTCACCCAGCATGGGTATATGTAAAAATACACCCCAAAACACATTGCCCTACTTCTCCTGAGTACGGCGATACCACATGTGTGACACTTTTTTGCAGCCTAGGTGCGCAAAGGGGCCGAAAGTCCAACGAGTACCTTTTAGGAAGGCATTTTTACGCATTTGGATTAGAAACATAGAACATAGAATGTGTCGGCAGATAAAAACCATTTGGCCCATCTAGTCTGCCCAATATGCTGAATACTATGGATAGCCCCAGGCCCTATCTTATATGAAGGATGGCCTTATGCCTATCCCATGCATGCTTAAACTCCTTCACTGTATTTGCAGCTACCACTTCTGCAGGAAGGCTATTCCATGCGTCCACTACTCTCTCAGTAAAGTAATTCTTCCTGATATTACTTTTAAACCTTTGCCCCTCTAATTTAAAACTATGTCCTCTTGTAGCAGTTTGTCTTCTTTTAAATATTCTCTCCTCTTTTACCGTGATGATTCCCTTTATGTATTTAAAAGTTTCTATCATATCCCCTCTGTCTCTTCTTACTTCCAAGCTATACATGTTAAGGTCCTTTAACCTTTCCTGGATTCCAGACTTCTTCTCACGCTTTAGGGCCCCTAAAATGCCAGTGCAGTATAAATACCCCACATGTGACCCAATTTTGGAAAGAAGACACCCCAAGTTATTCCGTGAGGGGCATGGCGAGTTCATAGAAGATTTTTTTGGCACAAGTTAGCGGAAATTTGCTTTTTTTTTTTTTTTCTTACAAAGTCTCATATTCCACTAACTTGTGACAAAAAATAAAATTTTACATGAATTTACCATACCCCTCATGGAATACCTTGGGGTTTCTTCTTTCTAAAATGGGGTCACATGTGGGGTATTTATACTGCACTGGCATTTTAGGGGCCCCTAATGCGTGAGAAGAAGTCTGGAATTTGGGCCCCTTTGCGCACCAAGGCTGCAAAAAAGTGTCACACATGTGGTATCGCCGTACTCAGGAGAAGTAGAGCAATGTGTTTTGGGGTGTAATTTTACATATACCCATGCTGGGTGAGAGAAATATCTCTGTAAATGACAACTTTTTAAAAAATTTTATTCAAACTTGACAATTTACAGAGATATTTCTCTCACCCAGCATGGGTATATGTAAAAATAGACCCCAAAACACATTGCCCTACTGCTTCTGAGTACGGCAATACCACATGTGTGCCACTTTTTTGCAGCCTAGGTGCGTAAAGGGGCATAAAGTCCAACGAGTACCTTTAGGTTTTACAGGGTTGCTCACAATTTAGCCCCACCCAAAATGCCAGAACAGTAAACACACCCCACAAATGACCCCATTTCGGAAAGTAGACACCCCAAGGTATTCACTAAGGGGCATAGTGAGTCCGTGGGAGATTTTTTTATTTTTTTTGCCGGAAGTTAGCAGAAATGGAAACTTTATAATTTTTTTTTTCTTTAGAAAGTGTCATTTTCCGCTAACTTGTGAAAAAAAATGAAATGATACATGAACTCACCATGCCCCTCCGTGAATACTTTGGGGTGTCTTCTTTCTAAAATGGTGTCATTTGGGGGGTATTTATACTATCCTGGCATTCTAGCACCTGAAGAAACATGACAGGTGCTCAGAAAGTCAGAGCTGCTTCAACATGCGGAAATTCAATTTTTTGCACCATAGTTTGTAAACGCTATAACTTTTACCCAAACCAATAAATATACACTTATTGCATTTTTTTTTATCAAAGACATGTAGAACAATAAATTTTGAGAAAAATTTATATAGAACTGTAGTTTATTTTGAAAAATTTTACAACAGAAAGTGAAAAATGTCATTTTTTTGCAAAAATTTTGGTCATTTTTGATTAATATCAAAAAAAGTAAAAATGTCAGCAGCAATGAAATACCACCAAATGAAAGCTCTATTAGTGAGAAGAAAAGGAGGTAAAATTAATTTGGGTGGTAAGTTGTATGACGGAGCAATAAACCATGAAAGTAGTGTAGTGCAGAATTGTAAAAAGTGGCCTGGTCATTAAGGGTGTTTAAGCTAGGGGGGCTGAGGTGGTTAAAAAGCTTTAAAATGGTAGCACAGGAACTGGACCATGGAGCATCATGTGAGTAGCTGGGTGCATGTGCATTACTTATATGTGGCAGAGGTGAGGCTCTGAGCAATGTTCTGCTGGGACCTGGCGTTCATGTGGATGTTACTTTTTCTTTTAAATCAGATAATTTTTTTATTAAACATTTTTCTTGAAAAACAACGGAATACAACCAATCGGGCCCCTATGCCATGTCGGACACAAATTATCTTCTCGATTTCCCATTTTTCCATCACTACTGGGGTTCTATATACCGGTACTCTATGGAGCAAACATCACGGAGAGACCCCGTGAGCCTCACTTACTGCCACCTCAGGGAAATCCTGTAACACTTCCTCCACATCTGCTTGGTCAAGTCTGCAATGTCTGGCTTCTATTTCTCATATAGCTGCATGGGATGTTTCTTATATTGCATTTCCATAAGACTTCTATAATGGAGTAAGATTACACCACTAGTGTCATTATGCGTGGCAGTGATGTCTATGATGGTGTGTTTTGCCGCGGGTGTTATAGCAGCCTGTTTCTCTTGGGACTGTATGGCATGTCTGACTTGCAGGTATAAATAAAAGAATGTCTTAGGTAGGCTAAATTTCTGTTGTAGCTGAGTAAATGCCTGGAGAGTACCATTAGTTGGGTGATACGACTGAGCCCAAATACCTCCCATGCCTGCACATTTGACACTTTATCTAGTTCCCGATACATACGGTTAGGCCATATTGGGGTATGTCCTGTATACCCTGCAATTCCAGCCAGTTCTCTAGCCTTCCACCATACTCCATGTACGGTGCGCAATAGCTGATATTGACTACCCCGTGTATAGAAAGTTCCACCCTCCAGGGCTGACATTAGGCATTTGCCATTGAGGAGATGCCGTATCATCCGACCAGTCATGTTGACCTTATCCCCATCTCCCCATCCCCTAAGGTTTTGTTGTTGGGCCGCCAAATAATCGATCCATGGATCCTGTACCGTGGTATCCAAATCGGGGCATTATGCAATACATAGAGAAGCTGGGACATGAGAATTACTTTTAATAGATTTGTCGAGCCGACTCGAGTGAGGGGCAAAAGGGTTCGGGCCTGTACCTTGCATCTGATTTTATCCAGCAAAGGGACAAGATTCAACTCCCCAAAGTCCTGGGTCCTAGCCGACACCTGAATTCCCAGGTATTTAAAAGATGTGACTACCTGTAGCCCTGAAGTGGGGTTAACGTCACTGTTTGTACTATTAGACAATGGCATCAATACCGACTTTGTCTAGTTAACGACCAAGCCAGACAGCTTACCAAAGTGGTTTATTATCGACATGGCCTCTGGAAAAGAAGAAGCCCATTCATCCAAAAGTAGCAGTAGATCATCTGCGTCAGTGGCGTACATAGAGAAGTAAGGGCCCCATAACAAGGATCAAACCAGGCCCCCCACACAGGACATAAGGGTTTTCCGCCTAAACCCCTTTCAATGACCCTTGGGCCATTTTTTCCACTGCTTCCTTTAGAGCAGGCATGTCCAAACTCCGGCCCTCCAGATGTTGCAAAACTACAACTCCCATCACTCCTGGACAACCTACAGCTATCAACCTACAGAAGAGCATGATGGGAGTTGTAGTTCTGCAACACCTGGAGGGCCAGAGTTTGGACATGCCTGCTTTAGAGGGTAGAGTCCTGACATTTTCACCCCCAGTAGAAGAGGGGATGATCCCAACTGGGCCCCCTCTTGCCCTGATCCCCATAGCAGTTGCATGGTCTGCCATTATGGTAGTTACACCCCTGATCTGTGTATGAGGCAAATTTTTCAGATAAGGACCCTATTGGAAGCCTCCTACTGCTGCTGCTGTTCTAAGCACCGCCTCCAGTGGTTCCATCGCCACCGCAAATAGTAGCGGCGACAGAGAACAGCCCTGACTAGCCCTGTGCAAGGGAAAGGAGTCTGAGAGTCTTCGTATTCGGACCGTGGGACGGGTATAGAGTAGTTGTATTTTAATAAACTCAGGTCCAAAACCCATCTTTCCCATCACTGTCCACAGGTATCGCCATTCCACGATGTCGAATGCTTTGACCGCATCAAGGGATGCAACGGCCGCATTCAAGGCGTGGACCTGGCTAGCATCAGCCACCTCCATTCTGGGAATCTGTCTGTCCATCGAGATGACCTGAATATCCATATCAGTGTCCTTGTTCCCCATTAACTGAGTATCTTGTGTGACGGTGCAGGATCTTCACTATATCATCTGATCTATCGCCCCCTGATGAACCCACGTCTGCTGGGGGAAACGCGTTGGGGCTAAGTATATGTTTTCAATCACATAGGAATAATAAATCTCCTTTTTGATATATAGGATATGCCGATTGTGGCTGATGCGGTTGTATGAAGTATTAAACCTTGCACTTATTGTTTCATTGTATTTGTAAGGTATAGGGTGATGCTAAGGGTAGTCTAGGGCAGGTACGAGGACGGGGGGACCCCACCACTAGGGGCTGCCCTCGGGCGAAGGATTATTGAGGGGCAGTGTAAGGGACAGTCACTATATACATCTGTGCACAGTGCCCAGCGTCCCCAAGACAAGGGGACCTCCTCCCACCCTATATACCCTGCCTATACCTTATTTGTATTTTTAGGTGGGAATTTTATGATAAGTTGGGTATGATTTTATCAGCATACCAATAAACATTATGTTTTAGGAGTCACTTTCTTCTTTGATAATTTTGTTTGAGCAATTGAAGGTGTACCCACACAATAGTAGCTTATATCTGCCACTTTTTCCTTCTACTTATGTGGACCTGGCTAGCCTGAATATTTAAATATAATCGCCGGATATTTACTGCTGTGGACATGTTCGGCAGAAAGCCAGCCTGATCAGTGTGAATAAGTTACGTTACTACTGAGTTTAAGCGATTTGCCAGTACTTTCGCTAATATTTTAACATCTTCTTGTAGTAGGGATATGGGTCTATAGGACTCCACTGCTAGGACGTCTTTACCTGGTTTAGGGAGCACCACCACTATGGCTTCATTCGTGGAGGTTGGTAATCTACCCTGCCTTTTGGCCTCATTATAAATCTCTAGTAAATGGAGTATAAGGGTTGAGGAATAGGTTTTATATATCTCCATTGGCAATCCATCTCCCCGGGGCCTTATTATTAGAAATACTACCCACCATCTCCTCCATCTCTTTTAGAGTAATAGGGGCATCCAGCATATTTCTCTGTTCCGTAGTAACGGTATGAAGTCTCAGCGGGTCGAGAAACGCCTGGGTCTCCACTTCAGATGCAGAAGTTTTAGACCTATTACAGGTGCAGCGGGCGCCTCTCCCCAGGGCCCTTTAAGAGGAAAAAAGTACTTGTTTTTAGTGACGCCAGTTGCAGTGAAGCAACAAAGGCACAGGGCCCCTTTTAGTGATACTGTGGATAGTACCCAGGTATAGGAATGCCAGAGTGGTGTAGGGTGGCCTACAATGTCCCTTTAAATGTACTTGTGCATGTGTCACGGTGCTCCTACCTGGATACGCTCCGCAGCAATGAAAAAGGGGGGTTGTTGATAAAGGGGATGATGAAATAAATTGAGTCCAGACTTTGTGATGAAGTTCAATAACAGCTTTACTTTCAATAAACGTTTCTCCAAATGGTTTACAGACTTGATCTTGGTTCCCAGCAGGCGTTATCATTAACTGTGGCAGGCAAACTCCTCTCTGCTACATCTGTTGCTTTCCTGACTCTGCTGTGCTGACAGGGTAGCTGTATAACCTGGCTTCTTCTGGGTGCTGCAACTTCTCTCTTGTAGTCTGACTCTAGATTTGTACAGGGAAAACTTTCTTTTCCTGGCTTTAAGTTGTGGCCTCCACATCCAGCAGAGCTGAAAGTGCTCTGGCTGGCCTAGACATGGCTTGTCCAACAGGGACGTGCACCTGAATGGGATAATTTCCCCAGGTGTTGGTTGGATATTAGGACAGAATCTATCTAAAGCCGGGTGAATTACATTGCTAAAGTCCCCAAGTAATATTACCGGGATGTCTGGTGACTCAGCCAGAAAAGAAAGAACCCTCCTAATCACCAGTGGTGAATATGGCGGCAGGATATAGATGCCGACTATAATACAGGGGATCGTAAATATTTTGCATTGCAGACATATACACTCACCTAAAGAATTATTAGGAACACCTGTTCTATTTCTCATTAATGCAATTATCTAGTCAACCAATCACATGGCAGTTGCTTCAATGCATTTAGGGGTGTGGTCCTGGTCAAGACAATCTCCTAAACTCCAAACTGAATGTCAGAATGGGAAAGAAAGGTGATTTAAGCAATTTTGAGCGTGGCATGGTTGTTGGTGCCAGACGGGCCAGTCTGAGTATTTCACAATCTGCTAAGTTACTGGGATTTTCACGCACAACCATTTCTAGGGTTTACAAAGAATGGTGTGAAAAGGGAAAAACATCCAGTATGCAGCAGTCCTGTGGGCGAAAATGCCTTGTGCATGCTAGAGGTCAGAGGAGAATGGGCCGACTGATTCAAGCTGATAGAAGAGCAAGGCTGACTGAAATAACCACTCGTTACAACCGAGGTATGCAGCAAAGCATTTGTGAAGCCATAACACGCACAACCTTGAGGCGGATGGGCTACAACAGCAGAAGACCCCACCGGGTACCACTCATCTCCACTACAAATATGAAAAAGAGGCTACAATTTGCACAAGCTCACCAAAATTGGACTGTTGAAGACTGGAAAAATGTTGCCTGGTCTGATGAGTCTTGATTTCTGTTGAGACCTTCAAATGGTAGAGTCCGAATTTGGCGTAAACAGAATGAGGACTTGTATCCATCATGCTTTGTTACCACTGTGCAGGCTGGTGGTGGTGGTGTAATGGTGTGGGGGATGTTTTCTGGAAACACTTTAGGCCCCTCAGTGCCAATTGGGCATCGTTTAAATGCCACAGGCTACCTGAGCATTGTTTCTGACCATGTCCATCCCTTCATGACCACCATGTACCCATCCTCTGATGGCTACTTCCAGCAGGATAATGCACCATGTCACAAAGCTCGAATCATTTCAAATTGGTTTCTTGAACATGACATTGAGTTCACTGTACTAAAATGGCCCCCACAGTCACCAGATCTCAACCCAATAGAGCATCTTTGGGATGTGGTGGAACGGGAGCTTCGTGCCCTGGATGTGCGTCCCTCAAATCTCCATCAACTGCAAGATGCTATCCTATCAATATGGGCCAACATTTCTAAAGAATGCTATCAGCACCTTGTGAAATCAATGCCACGTAGAATTAAGGCAGTTCGGAAGGCAAAAGGGGGTCCAACACCGTATTAGTATGGTGTTCCTAATAATTCTTTAGGTGAGTGTATATCGCCCCTCCTCATCTATCTTTTTATTCAAATGCTATTTTCCTATGGATAAGGACACTTACTAATCTTGCATAGGCAGAGTAGGTGGCATGACATCAGTGCTCTGCCCACTGGGGGGCGAGTAAGTGGGTCTGGTCCTCCATTAAGTGTGTTTCTTGAAGGCAACATATCAGAGGTTGGTATTGTTTCATACTATACTTAATAGCCCTCCTTTTATTGGCTATCTTTAACCCCCTGACATTCCAGCTCAAAAGCCTCAGTGAACTAGTCATATACATCCCATAGTAACATAAATTAACCCCTCGTGTAACTCCACAGAGTCACTGGCAGGTATATGTAATGCTCTCGGGTTATAGCACGAACCCCTATTCTACTTCTCAAAACCTCATATCTCATAGTTGCAGTTCCCCAGGTTGTAAACCAATAATGTCCTTAAACCGTGCCTATAGAAAGGCAATTTAAAGTGCTGATCTTCCCAGCAGGCCCCCACTAAGGCACCTAGTTGTAGGTCTGTGGGACCAAATAGTACCTGCTGGCAGAGTCAGCTAAGACTGGTTAGCTAACCCACCAGTAAGAGGGTGGTGCGCCTTATACAGATGTCAACAAAACAGTATTAAAAACAGAACAATGCTTATACATAACCACAGTTAATGAAGCTGTCCACTCCTCGGCTCCCTGCGCGTCTCTCGGTAAGCCTTTGAACAAGGCCATCCATTCCTATATACTTCCCGCTGCAGCAGTGGTGTAGGGATCGCCATAGCAGCCATAGCAATGGCTATGGGACCCTACGCCACTGGGGGCCCGGGCCACCGGCTGAGTTTTTTTAATCATGTGGCAGCAGAAGTGGAAGCGCTCATCTCTGTATTCATCTGTATCGCCGTCCTCAGGACAGCAATACAGATGACTGGAGCAGGGGAGAGGTGTCTCCCTTGCCCATTCCTCTGATAGGCTACAGGCCTATCACGTCATCACACCGCCTGAGCCGTACAGCGCGGGTCACAGGCCGGAAGAGGCCTGCATGGCATCGCTGACAGCAGCATAAGGTAACCCTGGGTTCACACCTGAGCGTTTTACAGCGCGTTCAAACGCGCTGTAAAACGCTCAACAGATTAAAACCAATGCATCCCTATGGGAGTGGTTCACACTTGAGCGTTTTACAGCGCGTTTGAGCGCGCTGTAAAACGCCAACGCATAAACAAGTACTTGAGCTTCTTTTGGGGGGCGTTTGGCGCGTTTGTGATTGACACCACAGTAGTCAATCACAAGAACGCAGCGTTTACGCTAGCGTTCCTATTTGCAAAACGCTGCTGAAATACGCGCAACAAAACGCACGTAAAGCAGCGTTTTTAGAACGCTCAGGTCTGAACCCAGGGTAAGTATGAGAGTTTTTTGTTTTTATTATTTATAGTATACTGTGGCAAGAAGGGGGTGGGGGTCCTATATACTGGCACAATTTTGGGGAGTCGGCACTATGGAGAAGAGGGGAAGCACTATGGGGCCATATATACTGGCACAATATGGGGGCACTATGGGGCCTTATATACTGGCACAATAGGGGGGGCACTATGGGGCCCTATATACTGGCACAATATGGGGGGTGGGCACTAAGGAGAAGAAGGGAAGCACTATGGGGCCATATATACAGGCACAATATGGGGGGCACTATGGAGAAGAGGGGAACCACTATGGGGCCCTATATACTGGCACAATATATGGGCACTATGGAGAAGAAGGTAAGCACTATGGGGCCCTATATACTGGCACAATACGGGGGCACTAAGGAGAAGATGGGAAGCACTATGGGGCCATATATACTGGCGCTATATGGGGGGGCACTATGGAGAAGAGGGGAAGCGCTATGGGGCCCTATACACTGGCACAATACGGGGGCACTATGGAGAAGAGGGGAAGCTCTATGGAGGCCCTATATACTGGCACAACATCACAACATGGGGGGGGCACTATGGAGGGGAAGAGGGCACTATGGGAGCATCTACTGGGGGCGCTATACACTGGCACGCATTATAGGGGGGCACTATGGAGAAGTGGGGGACAAGAGCACTATGAGGACATTATATAGGGGCATTTAATACTGGCACCCATTTTGGTGCCATTATGGAGAAGGGAGGAAAGGAGCATTATGGGGGCATCTATGTGGGGCAGTCTATAGGGGCATTTTATAGTGCCACATTATGGAGGGCACTATGGAGGTTGGGAAGGAGCACTATGGGGGCATCTTCTGAGGGCACTTTATAGGAGTATTTTATACTGGCACAAGTTATAAGGTCACTATAAGCAGATATGCGATACAGAATAATCCATATACCAAGCCATACAATATACAGTATAATCCATACACCATGCCGTACAATATACATTATAATCCATACACCATGCCATACAATATACAGTATAACACCTACACTGTGGGGTTATTGTGTATATTGTACGGCATGGTGTATGGATTTTATAATGCATTCTGTACTGCATGGTGTAGGAGTAAGGGTCCATTCACACGTCCGCAATTCTGTTCTGCATTTTGCAGAACGGAATTGTGGACCCATTCATTTCTATGGGGACACACTATGTCCTGCTCGCATCCGCAATTGCGGATCCGCACTTCCAGGTCTGCAATTGCGTTCCCGAAAAAATAGAACATGTCCTATTCTTGTCCGCAATTGCGGACAAGAAAAGGCATTTTCTATATAGTGTCGCCAAAATGCGGATCCGCAAAGCACACATGGGAGATCCGGGAGGGGGGGGCATAAAATTTTTTTGCTATGGGGCCCAGTCATTTCTAGCTACACCCCTGCGCTGCAGTCTGTTATATCCATACTCTCCCTTTACACGACCCTGTCAGCATACCATGTTAACCCTACACAACAACCCTCCTGTGCAATCATGCCCACATACACTCAGTCTCATTGTGTGTGATCATGGTACTTGCGCTTGGATGTAAGTCTGTTTATTTAATCCTCCTGGTTCCTGTCTTCTTTCAACTGGTGTTCATGCCGATCCAGCCATCTCATCGCCTTTTCCGATTCTTCAAAAAAGCTGGTCGAACCTAGGGCAACCACCCTAAGTTTTGCTGGGTACAGCATGGAATATGGGATGATGAGCTCCCTCAAGCCACGCTTTACTCCCGAAATCTCACTCTTGTCTTCTGTTCCTCTAGGGAATAATCGGGAAAGAGCGACACTTTGTGACCATTGATGGAGAGTTCAGGCAAGTCTCTAGCTTTTCTAAGAATAATGTCTTGATCTCCATAGTGTAATATCTTCATTAGCACAGGCCGTGGTGGCGCGCCTGTGGTAATGGGTGAGTTGGGACTCTGTTGCTTCTTTTAACAGGAAATAGTGGGGTCAAAGTCTACCCTCCAAACTTTTCGTTCAGCCATGCTTCAAAGAATTCCATGGGGTTCGCCCCCTCTACCTTCTTGGGCACCCCTACCATGCACATGTTGTTCCGGCATAGCCAGTTTTCTAGGTCATCTTGCTTGGCTGCCACTGAGTCCAACCTTCTTGCATGTTCCACTACATCTCTTTTGAGTGGTTGTATGGTGTCCTCCACATCCCCCATATGATCTTCCAGGGCTGTTGTGCATTCAGCGAGTTTCTTTAAATCGTGTCTAACAATGGCAATGACCTCTTTTATTGCTCCCACCTGTACTGTAAAAGTGTTCAACGATTTGCCACATTTGGCGATAGCATGCATTACATCTTTAAATAGGACCTTTCACCACTTCTGACATGCCTGTTTTAATAGCTTCATTCATTCCCCATGTAACAATTCTGGAACCTCTATTCTTATGGCTCTATGTTGTACAATTCCTTTATTATTTCTACTAGACGTTATGAATGAATTGCCAGCAGTCTGCAGTAAGGGTACAGAGGGGAGGCAACCAGTTGGGGGTGTGTACCTGAACAGTCTAAAAATGGCACCACTGATTGGATAAAGTGAGACTGAGCACGTACACCCCCTAACTGGTTACCTCCCCTCCAGAGGCATAGCTAAAGGCTCATGTGCCCTGGTGCAAGAGTTCAGCTTGGGCCCCTCTTCCCTCAGTGCTTTGTGGCCAGGAAAAGGGAAGCACATAGCCTTTATACTGCCTGAGGCAAAAATTGAAACCTCCCTCCCAGTCTAAATTCTTGACCTAACCCCTTCCCTCCAGCCAGAGGTGTAACTTGACCAGCATGCACATTCTATAATACTGATGTCTTCTTATGCGGCACAAGGGTCTTTGGGCCCACTCAGGCTCCTGGTCCCGATAGCGACTGCTACCTCTGCACCCCCTATAGCTACGCCCATGCTCCTCTCTATACCCTTACTAAAGGCTAATAGCAATTAATTCATAACTTCTAGTAGAAATAATAAAGGAATGGCACATCATAGAGCCATAAAAAAAGATGTTCCAGAATTGTTCTCACAGGGGGAATGCATAAAGCTATTAAAACAGGCGTGTCATACCTAACAGGCGGATGCTCGATGCCAGGAATGTCCCCTCATTAGCTAAACTGGACTGCTGTGACACTCACTGAACAGATGGCATCCAGTGGTCACCAAACCCAGTTTCATAAGTTTGTCTGAGGGGACCTGTTTAAAGCAATACAATTGTACTAAACAGAAAATCCCAACTCTTCTGACATATCTGTTTTAATAAATACTGAATTAAATAAGAATTCTGGAGAACTTTCTTAGACCTTTGCCCTGGCCTAGAGCATTCCTCCTGGAGGAGCATAAATATAGTGACAAGTGGGTTTTACCATGTTCCTTTTAGCGTGTGTCCCTCTACAGACTGACACTCTGACCACTGCCTGGGCACCGTCAGATACCATATGTAGGCACACTGCCCATTGGCAAAGGGAATGGGAACCCAGTCATCTATGTATTTATACACCTCCAGGCACAATAGCAAATGAACAACCAGGGTATAACCACTTAAGGACCTATATTTTAGCAAATCTGACATGTGTCACTTTACTTAAAAACGCTTTTACTTATCCAGGCCATTTGGAAATTGTTTTCTCGTCACATATTGTACATCATGACAGTGGTAAAATTGAGTCAAAAAATGTCATTTTTATTTTTAAAAAAATACCAAATCTACCCAAAATTTTGAAAAATTAGCAAATTTCCAAATTTCAATTTCTCTACTTTTATAATATATAGTTATACCTCCAAAATAGTTATTACTTTACATTCCCCATATGTCCACTTCATGTTTGGATCATTTTGTGAATACCATTTTATTTAGAGTTTAGAAGCAAATCTTGAACTTTTTCAGAACATTTCCAAAACCCTCTTTCTAAGAACCAGTTCAGGTCTGAAGTCACTTTGTGAGCTTTACATAATAGAAACCAAAAATGACCCCATTTTAGAAACTATACCCCTCAAATTATTCAAAACTAATTTTACAAACTTTGTTAACCCTTCAGGTGTTCCACAAGAATTAATGGAAAATGGAGATGAAATTTTAGAATTTCACTTTTTTGGCAGATTTTCCATTTTAATCCATTTTTGTCCGCTATGACCGCTAACAAAGCAAGGGCTAACAGCCAAACCAAGTTCAATATTTATTGTGCTGATTGTGCTGATAAACTGCTGTATGGGCACACGGCAGGGCACAGATGGAAAAGAACGCCATATGGTTTTTAGAAGGCAGATTTTGCTGGACTGGTTTTTTGACACTATGTCCCATTTGAAGCCTCCCTGATGCACCCCTAGAGTAGAAACTCCAAAAAAATACCCCATTTTGGAAACTACAGGATAAGGTACTATTTTAGGGTAGATCTGATTTTTGTGTGCTCGATATTACACTTTTTGTGAGGCAAGGTAACAAAAAATAGCTGTTTTGGCACCAATTTTTATTTTTTGTTATTTACAATGTTAATCTGGCAGGTTAGATCATGTGGTATTTTTATAGAGCAGGTTGTTACGGACGCGACAATACCAAATATAAATACTTTTTTGGGTTGTTTGTTTCAGTTTTACATAATAAAGCATTTTTGAAAAAAAAATATTTTTTAGTGTCTCCACATTCTGAAAGCCGTAGTTTTTTTTTATTTTTTGGGTGACTGTTCTATGTAGGGGCTCATATTTTTCAGTATGAGATGATGGTTTGATTTGTACTATTTTAGGGTGCATATGACTTTTTCATTGCTTGGTATTACACTTTTTGTGATGTAAGGTGACAAAAAATGCCTTTTTTGACATACTTTTTATTTTTATTTTTTTGACGGTGTTCATCTGAGGGGTTAGGTCATGTGATATTTTTATACATCAGGTTTTTACGGACGCGGAGATACTTAATATGTATACTTTTTTTAATTTATTTAAGTTTTACACAATAATATCATTTTTGAAACAAAAAAAAATAATTTTAGTGTCTCCATAGTCTAAAAGCCATAGTTTTTTTAGTTTTTTTCTGAGCGATTGTCTTAGGTAGGGTATGATTTTTATGGGATGAGATGACGGTTTGATTGGCACTATTTTGGGGTGCATATAACCTTTTGATCGCTTGCTATTACACTTTTTGTTATGTAAAATGGCTTTTATGACGCCGCTTTTAATATTTTTTTTACGGTGCTCATCTGAGGGGTTAGGTCACATGATATTTTTATACAGCAGGTTCTTACGGACCCAGCGAAACCTAATATGTATACTTTTTTTATTTACTTAAGTTTTACACAATAACGGCATTTTTGCGGGATGCGGTTACGGTTAGATTGGTACTATTTTGGGGGGCATATGTCTTTTTGATGCACTTTTAGTGATGTAAGGTGACAAAAAATAGTTTTTTTAGCACAGTTTTTTTTTTTGACTGTATACACCTGAGGGGTTAGGTCATGTGATATTTTTATAGAGCCTGTCGTTACGGAAGTAGCAATACCTAATATGTCTACTTTTTTTTATTTATTTAAGTTTTACGCAATAATATCAGTTTTGGTCGATTGTCTTACAGTATGTACGGTATAATTTTTGCGGGATGAGATGACGGTTTGATTGGTAATATTTTGGGGTGCATATGACTTTTTGATCGCTTGCTATTACACTTTTTGTGATGTAATGTGAAAAAAAATTTTTTTACGGTGTTCACCTGAGGGGTTAGGTCATGTGGTATTTTTATAGAGCAGGTTGTTACGAACGCAGCAATACCTAATATGTATACTTTTTTTATTTACTTAAGTTTTACACAATAACAGCATTTTTGAAACAAAAAAAAAGATGTTTTAGTGTCTCCATATTCTGAGAGCCATAGCTTTTTTTGAGGGGCTCATTTTTGGCGGGATAAGGTGACGGTTAGATTGGTACTATTTTGGGGGGCATACGCCTTTTTGATCGCTTGGTGTTCATCTGAGAGGTTAGGTCATGTGATATTTTTATAGAGCTGGTCGATACGGACGCGGCGATACCTTAATATGTCTGCTTTTTTTTCCCCATTTTTTACAATTTTTTTTATTTTATTTTGGGAAAAGGACGCTTTTTCTTTTTTTCTTTTTTTTACTTGAACCTTTTCATTTTTTTTGTAAAACTTTATTTTTTAACAGTTTTTTTAACTTTATTTTTTGTCCCACTCTGGGACTTCAACTTTTGGGGGTCTGATCCCCTTTACAATGCTTTACAAAACTTCAGTATTGTAAAGCATTGGCTGTAAGTGTATTACTGAATGTAATACACTTACAGTTACCTGCCTGTGAGAACCAGGGGGCACATCAAGTGTTAATGCAACAGCATCAGTGATTTCATTGATGCCGGCGCATGCAGCAGGGGTCTGGCTATTAGTGACTGCCGGACCCCTGTCGTGGATCGGGCGGGTGCATCTCCTGTCCTTAAGTCACGGACATCTGTGCCGTACATGTATGGAGCAGGTCCTTAAGGGGTTAAAATAAAAGATGATCCAGAATTATTTCACGGGGACTTCAATTAATTACTAAAACCCCCCTGTCTGAGAGCTGACATAACCTGCTGTACTGTACAAGTACTACAGTGTGGCCCCTACCACCATTTATCCAGGTCCTATAAGCAAGCATGCTCGGGGTTACTTTGATGATCATTGAATAAATTGGCAGAGTTCCATACCTGCGGTAATGATAGTAGGATGCTCATTAGCCAAGCGGCAGATAACATTATCTTGTTCTTCTTCTTGGCATCATTTATGGCTAGCGGGTTGAGGATGGCAGACTGCCGGTCAACACTGATCACCACAGTCACAAAAGCGCAAGAATACATGGACAGGAGCTTGAGAAACATGAGGATTCTGCAGGCTATGTCTCCCGCCTGCCACTGTACAGTGATATTCCAAATGGCATCCAGAGGCATGACAATAAATGTAACTAGGAGATCTGCGGTGGTCAGGTTAAGGATCAAGATTCGGACGTGTGACCTCTTCTTCCTGCTTGTTCTGGCAGCTGCCCATAGAGCAGCCAAGTTGCAGGAGGCTGAGAGTGTGAAAATAACGAAGGTGATGATGACTCGGGCCTTGGCGGCTGGAGAGAAGGTGGGGAGCTGGAGGTGAGTATGAGTTCCATTAGGGGAGGATGTGTTCATATCACATGAGTTGCTCAGCCATGGTCCACTGATACAGCTTCTGCTGCCAGCTTCCTTTGTGATGTTCATAATCTATATTTGGGCACAAAAGAGATTTATAATTATTTTATTTAACTAAAACTTTCCAAAGAAAGTTTAAGATGAATAGTTCACATTCAGATTCGGCTATCTGTAATTCACTGACGTTGCTCAGCTGAAAATTAACCACTTAAGCCCCCCTAGCTTAAACACCCTTAAAGACCAGGCCACTTTTTACAATTCTGCACTACACTATTTTCACCGTTTATTGCTCGGCCATACAACTTACCACCCAAATGAATTTTACCTCCTTTTCTTCTCACTAATAGAGCTTTCATTTGGTGCTATTTCATTCTTGCTGACATTTTTACTTTTTTTACTATTAATCAAAAATTACCGAAATTTTTGCAAAAAAATGACATTTTTCACTTTCTGTTTGAAAATTTGTCAAATAAAACTACATTTCTCTACAAATTTTTCTCAAAATTTATTGTTCTACATGTCTTTGATAAAAAAATGCAATAAGTGTATATTTATTGGTTTGGGTAAAAGTTATAGCTTTTACAAACTATGGTGCAAAAAGTGAATTTCCGCACTTTGACTTTCTGAGCACCTGTCCTGTTTCCTGACGTACTACAATGCCCAGACAGTAGAAACACCCCATAAATGACCCCATTTCGGAAAGTAGACACCCTAAGGTATTCACTGAGGGGCATAGTAAGTTCATGGAAGTTTTTATTTTTTGTCACAAGTTAGCGGGAATGTTTTTTTTTTTTTTCACAAAGTTTCATATTCCACTAAACTTGTGACAAAAATAAAATTTTACATGAACTCACTATGCCCATCACGAATACCTTGGGTGTCTACTTTCCAAATGGGTCACTTGTGGGGTATTTTACTGCCCTGGCATTTTAGGGGCCCCTAAAGCGTGAGAGAATTCCAAATGCGTAGAAATGTCCTGTGAAATCCTAAAGGTACTCATTGGTTTAGGGCCCCTACGCATCTTGGCTGCAAAGTGCCACACATGTGGTATCGTCGTACTCAGGAGAAGTAGGGAATGTGTGTTGGGGTGTATTTTTACATATACCCATGCTGGGTGAGAGAAATATCTCTGTAAATGACAACTTTTTCCATTTTTTTATACAAAGTTGTCAATTTACAGAGATATTTCTCTCACCCAGCATGGGTATATGTAAAAATACACCCCAAAACACATTGCCCTACTTCTCCTGAGTATGGCGATACCACATGTGTGCCACTTTTTTGCAGCCAAGATGCGCAAAGGGGCCCTAAAACCAATGAGTACCTTTTAGGATGGCATTTTTACACATTTTTCTTCTCACGCTTTAGGGCCCCTAAAATGCCAGGGCAGTGTAAATACCCCAAATGTGACCCCATTTTAGAAAGAAGACACCCCAAGGTATTCTGTGAGGGGCATGGCGAGTTCATAGAAGATTTTTTTTTTTGGCACAAGTTAGCCCAAGTGAAAGGAGAGGTTTCTACCGTTTCACATTTCTGCAGTAGCACAGCAGCACAGCAGCACCGTGTTAGGGTCTCTCAAAACCTAGTATCCTGAGAGACCCTTGAGCCTGATTGTAAAAACTACCTGTGTCCTGCAATCCCTAGGTCCCTAAGTATACCTGAGTGTGGTACTTCCGGAAACACTCCCCTAGGCATAGGGCAGGGTGGTCAGGACAGTCAGGACAGAAATAACGGGTGTCACGCCTTATTCCACTCCTGCTACAGACACGACATCTTTTTCGGGGTGGCGGTTGGGTTGAGGTACCAGGCACAACGCTGGGGAAGTGTAGCTCGTGTAGACGGCTAACTACACTGGTGGATGGGGCCACGGAACCTCCTGGATACAGGAGTTCCGAAATGATCTCTTCCTCAAATTTGAGGAAGGATCCTGTTCTCCCAGCCTTACTGTAGAGAACATAACTATTATAGGCAGCCAATTGAAATAAATATACAGACACCTTTTTATACCAGCGTCTGGTGCGTCGGGAAATCAAATACGGGGCCAACATCTGGTCATTGAAGTCAACCCCTCCCATGTGGAGGTTATAGTTGTGGACCGAGAGGGGCTTTTCAACGACACTGGTTGCCCGTTCAATTTGGACTGTCGTGTCTGCGTGAATGGAGGAGAGCATGTAAACGTCACGCTTGTCTCTCCATTTCACCGCGAGCAGTTCTTCGTTACACAATGCAGCCCTCTGCCCCCTTGCAAGTCTGGTGGTAATGAGCCGTTGGTGGAAGCCCCAGCGACTAGGTCGTGCGGTGCCACAGCAGCCAATCTGTTCTAGGAACAAATGCTTGAAGAGGGCCACACTTGTGTAAAAGTTGTCCACATAAAGATGGTACCCCTTGCCGAATAAGGGTGACACCAAGTCCCAGACTATCTTCCCACTGCTCCCCAGGTAGTCAGGGCAACCGACCGGCTCCAGGGTCTGATCTTTTCCCTCATAGATCCGAAATTTGTGCGTATAGCCTGTGGCCCTTTCACAGAGCTTATACAATTTGACCCCATACCGGGCGCGCTTGCTTGGGATGTACTGCTTGAAGCCAAGGCGCCCGGTAAAATGTATTAGGGACTCGTCTACGCAGATGTTTTGTGCAGGGGTATACAAATCTGCAAATTTCAGGTTGAAATGGTCTATGAGGGGCCGAATTTTGTGGAGCCGGTCAAAAGCTGGGTGGCCTCTGGGACTGGAGGTGGTGTTGTCACTAAAGTGCAGGAAACGCAGGATGGTCTCAAAACGTGTCCTGGACATGGCAGCAGAGTACATGGGCATGTGATGAATTGGGTTCGTGGACCAATATGACCGCAATTCATGTTTTTTGTAATGCCCATGTTGAGGAGAAGGCCCAGAAAAGTTCTAAATTCGGAAACTTGGACTGGTTTCCACCGGAAAGGCTGGGCATAGAAGCTTCCCGGGTTGTCGGCGATAAATTGAGTGGCATACCGATTTGTTTCTGCCACGACTAAGTCATAGAGCTCCGCAGTGAAGAACAGCTCAAAAACCCCAGCGCCGATCCTATCTGAGCTGTCTCCACCCGAACTCCTGACTGGGCGGTGAAAGGGGGAACTACTGGTGCGGCTGAAGTTGGGGCTGCCAATCAGGATTTGCCAGCACCTCAGGGACTCTAGGGGCTCTACGGGCCTGTCTTTGCGGTGGCTGCGACGGGAAACTACTGCACGTGCCACCGTACCAGCTTCTACTGCCCTTCTGGTGCTCGCCACTTCACCATGTTGTACGGCAGTGCTGGTACTAGGTCCAGGACGGGCTGCGCTGCTGGTGTATGCCTCACCACGTAATCCGGCAGCGCCAGCCCCACTCTGCTGCCCTTGAAGCGGATCCTGCGCAACCTGCGGTCTAGCAACACAGGGCCGGGTACGCCTGGTGGTATCAGGGACCTCAACCTCCTCGTCCGAACTTTGGGTCAGACTGCCACTGCTCTCTACAGGTTCGTATTCTGACCCGCTAGATTCGTCAGATGAGGGTTCCCATTCCTCATCCGACTGGGTCAGAATCCTGTAGGCCTCTTCAGAGGAATACCCTTGTTTGACATTTGGGCGTCTAAATTTAGGGGGTATTCCCTGAGACTACCCAAGAAAAAAGCAAGCCTGTCTTACAAATGGGAGTGTAGCGAAGTACAGAAGCCGCTGCGATTGATAAAAAATATCAAAACTGATTTTTTTTTATTGCCGCAGCGCTTGTGAAGTGATTGTGCAGTGATACAAAAAAAAAAAATTTTTTGTCACTGCGGCGGGGCGGGCGTGGGTGAACGCAGGTGTGGGCGACCGATCAGGTCTGATCGGGCAAACACTGCGTTTGGGGTGGAGGGCGAACTAAAGTGACACTAGTACTGTTATATATCTGACCGTGATCAGTTCTGATCACTTACAGATACTATAAAAGTACAAACGCTGATTAGCGCTACGCTAATCAGCGAACCAGTGACTGGCGGTGCGGTGGGCTTGGCGCTAACGCTAACTACCTACCAAAGGGGCCTAAACTAAGCTAAACCTAACAGTCAATCCTAGTGAAAAAAAGTGACAGTTCACAAAAGTGACACTGATCACTTTTTTCCCTTTCACTATGTATTGACAGGTGATCAAGGGTTAATTAGGGTGATGGGGGGTGATCAGGGCCTGATATGTCGTGATTTGTGCACTTACTTGGGATCTGTGCTCTGTGCTGGGTCCAACCGATGAAAGGACCCAGCACATGGCACAGATCCCTTATAAAACACATATATTTGTAAATATAACTTATATCGCCTATTTCCATAGGCGATTTTGAAAATCACCAGCCTGCCAGCGCTGATCATTGGCTGGCAGGCTGGTGACTCACTTCTTCTGAGCCAGGCGGTGCGTTCCATTCGTGTTCCACCGGGCTCAAACGCGCGTCATCTCGCGTCTCGCGAGATGACGTGCCCGCGCGTCAAGGAGGAATGAACCGACCGCCCGCAGGACGCAATCCTGCGTGAGGCGGTCGGCAACTGGTTAATGTCCAAAGAATCTCCTATCTGTCTTCAGTAAAAAACGGCCGCACCATGGATGCCACCCGTGGTGTGTCTGTGTTTTTAATGGACCCCCTTCTATGGGCGTACTTGGTCTGCATAACGGATCAAAGTAGTGCCTGTCTCTGTGATATTTTTACTGACCCACGGGCAGTAAAAAACTACTAAAATGTGAACATACACATTTAAATCAATGGGTACGTGTGCTGTCTGTGGAAAATGCGGATAGCACACGCCAGTGAAAAATGGAAATGTAGCCGAGGCCTTATAGTACATGATAGCAGATTATTTTATTCTACATTAAGGGGGCATTTGCATGCCCGTATGTACGTTGCACTCCGCAGTAGGCAGATCCACAAAATGCGGATGACATCCATATGATGTCCATGTTGAATCCAATTTTTTTGCGGACCCATTGACTTCAACAGGTTTGTGGTCGGCATTTGTGGCCTAGAATAGGACATGTTTCATCTTTTGTGTAACGGACATACAGACGCAGAAAAGCACATGGAAGGCAAAGGCAAAATACAGAACATGTTATATAGTTGGCTGCAAAATGCATTCATAAACCATTGCACTCAATGGGTCAGCAAAATAAAACATCACAATGACGTCATCAGTATTTTGCAGATCTGCGTTTTGTGGACCATAAAATATATACCGCTGTGTGATACAGGAATGACAACATATCATCGGTTACTACAGGCTGCATGCCACCTTCTTCAGCCCAAATGTCTAGCAGGCGTTCTGATGAAAATCTTTCACTTGGCCCTGCCAGAAAGGGGTTTACTCTTCCTAAATCAATAATTTAGCCAGCAGGGGGCACTGTTCTGGCCAAGTCCTACAGTACATTTTGCCTGAGCTGTGACCGACATAAATACAAATCTATTTAGCTAAATGCTAGGAGAAAAATATAGCTGGAAATACAGTACATACAAACACAGGGTAAGAATACTACATATTCATGGAAACTGCATTCATATAACTTCACCATTATTTATATGTTTTTATGGGTGTCTTCTGGTAAATACATTTTCAAAAATGTCTTGTTTTAAACATTATAGTGCCACAGGTAATCACAGGGTATTCCTTGTTCCTTTTTAAATTTATCTGTATTGTACCAACCAAATCGAAAGAAAGAATATGGGTCTACAGGGGAATCCCAGGGGCAGACTGAGAACTAAAAGTGGCACTGGAAAAAAAAGTAAAAGTAGCCCCATGTTGTAGGCAGCTCCAAATTGACAGAAGGCAGGGTAACATAATTAGAACCAAATATCAAATTGCAGCACTACATACTGCCCCAGCAGAACCAAATACCACAGTGCAGCACAATACACTGCCCCAGCAGAACCAAATACCACAGTGCAGCACAATATACAGCTACAGCAGAACCAAATACCACAGTGCAGCACAATACACTGCCCCAGCAGAACCAGATACCAGAGTGCAGCACAAAATACTGCCCCAGCAGAACCAAATACCACAGAGCAGCACAATATACTGCCCCAGCAGAAGCAAATATCACAGTGCAGCACAATATACTGCCCCAGCAGAACCAAATACCACAGTGCAGTACAATATACTGCCCCAGCAGAACTATATACCACAGTGCAGCACAACATACTGCCCCAGCAGAACCAAATACCACAGTTCAGCACAATATGTAGCCCCAGCAGAACCAAATATCAAATTGCAGCACTATATATTGCCCCAGCAGAACCAAATACCACAGTGCAGCACAATATACTGCCCCAGCAGAACCAAATACCACAGTGCAGCACATTATATTGACCCAGCAGAACCAAATACCACAGTGCAGCACAATATACTGCCCCAGCAGAACCTTATACCACAGCGCAGCACAATATACTGTGCCAGCAGAACCAAATACCACAGTGCAGCACAATATATACTGCCCCAGCGGAACCAAATACCACAGAGCAGCACAATATACTGCCCCAGCAGAACCTCATACCACAGTGCAGCACAATTTACTGCCCCAGCAGAACCAAATACCACAGTGCAGCACAATATACTGCCCCAGCAGAACCAAATACCACAATACCACAGTGCAGCACAATATACAGCTACAGCAGAACCAAATACCACAGTGCAGCACAATATACTGCCCCAGCAGAACCAAATACCACAGTCCAGCACAATATGTTGCCCCAGCAGAACCAAATATCAAATTGCAGCACTATATACTGCCCCAGAAGAACCAAATACCACAGTGCAGCACAATATACTGCCCCAGCAGAACCAAATACCACAGTGCAGCACATTATATTGACCCAGCAGAACCAAATACCACAGTGCAGCACAATATACTGCCCCAGCAGAACCTCATACCACAGTGCAGCACAATATACTGCGCCAGCAAAACCAAATACCACAGTGCAGCACAATATATATTGCCCCAGCAGAACCAAATAGCACAGAGCAGCACAATATACTGCCCCAGCAAAAGCAAATATCACAGTGCAGCACAATATACTGCCCCAGCAGAACCAACTACCACAGTGCAGTACAATATACTGCCCCAGCAGAACCTCATACCACAGTGCAGCACAATATACTGCCCCAGCAGAACCAAATACCACAGTGCAGCACAATATACTGCCCCAGCAGAACCAAATACCACAGTGCAGCACAAAATACTGCCCCAGCAGAACCAAATATCACAGAGCAGCACAATATTTTGCCCCAGCAGAACCAAATACCACAGTGCAGCACAATATTCTGCCCCAGCAGAACCAGATACCACAGTGCAGCACAATATTCTGCCCCAGCAGAACCAAATACCATAGTGCAGCACAATATACTGCCACAGCTGAACCAGATACCACAGTGCAGCACAAAATACAGCCCCAGCAGAATGAAATACCACAGTGCAGCACAATATACTGTCCCAGTAGAACAAGATACCACAGTGCATCACAAAATACTGCCCCAGAAGAACCAAATATCACAGAGCAGCACAATATACTGCCCCAGCAGAACCAAATACCACAGTGCAGCACAATATACTGCCCCAGCAGAACCAAATACCACAGTGCAGCACAATACACTGCCCCAGCAGAACCAAATACTACAGTGCAGCACAATATACTGCCCCAGCAGAACCAGATACCACAGTGCAGCACAAAATACTGCCCCAGCAGAATGAAATACCACAGTGCAGCACAATATACTGCCCCAGTAGAACCAGACACCACAGTGCAGCACAATATACTGCCCCAGCAGAACCAAATATCACAGTGCAGCACAATATAGTGCCCCAGCAGAATGAAATATCATAGTGCAGCACAATATACTGCCCCAGCAGAACCAAATACCACAGTGCAACACAGAATATACTGCCCCAGCAGAATGAAATGCCACAGTGCAGCACAATATACCTCCACAGCAGAACCAAATACCACAGTGCAGCACAATATACTGCCCCAGCAGAACCAAATACCACAGTGCAACACAATATACTGCCCCAGCAGAACCAAATACCACAGTGCAACACAGAATATACTGCCCCAGCAGAATGAAATACCACAGTGCAGCACAATATACTTCCCCAGCAGAAGGAAATACCACAGTGCAGCACAATATACTGCCCCAGCAGAACTATATACCACAGTGCGGCACAATATAATGCCCAGGGCCGGTGCAAGAATTCTTGACGCCCTAGGCAAGATAAAAGTGACGCCCCCCCCCCCCCATCAGATGATCTGCCCTTACAGTACTGTAGCGGCGGCACGAAGCGCACGGCGTCATAGCAATCAATGACGCTGTGCGCAGTGTATGCTATATGTGTATAACAAACATATTTCACATGAAAACTTACAGTTACTTGGCCTGGCCCTTGGGGATCTCGGACACCACTTCACACTTTGGCCGGGGGATCGGTGTAGAGGTATACTGTGGGGATCGGCGGAGCAGATGATGTGTTTTATCCTAAAGAAAGATATCAGAATAAGGATTTGGAGAAGGATCAGAGGGATAGCCAGAGCAGGGAGAGGCTGGTGCTGCTACTGGGGGTCATAACATGGGGAGTAATAAAGCCCACCATAAACCCCCTGTAGTAATAATTCTCCTTATAATATACAGTGCAAAAATACCCCTTGTAATGCCCCAGCTCAGCTAATGTCCCCATAATGTACCAGTATAAAATACCCCTATATAGTCCCCCTAGTAAATGCCCCCATAGTGCTCCTCTCCCGCCTTCCTCCTAGTGCCCCCATAATATAATACACAGTATATAGGGTATATCCCAATTCTCCCCCTCCAACATGGCAACACAGCTCAGTGTTATTATTAATATAAAGGCCCTCTCTGTGCTATTATTATAATAACGGCCCCCTCTGTATAAATAATAATAATACTAATACAGTGGGGGCTATTAACATAAGAATAATACAGAGGGGCCATTATAATAATAATAGTACAGAAGCGACCTTATAACAATAATAATAGCCCTCCTTATGTGCCAGTAGTCCCCCTTATGTGCCAGTAGTGCCCCCTCATGTGCCAGTAGCCCCCTCATGTGCCAGTAGCCCCCTCATGTGCCAGTAGCCCCCATATGTGCCACAGTGCCAGTAGCCCCCATATGTGCCAGTAGCCCCCTTATATGCCAGTAGTCCCTTATGAGCCAGTAGCCCCCTTATGTGCCAGTAGTCCCTTATGTGCCAGTAGCCCCCTTATGTGCCAGTAGCCCTTATATGCCAGTGGCCCCTTATGTGCCAGTAGTCCCCTTATGAGCCAGTAGCCCCCTTATGTGCCAGTAGTCCCCTTATGCGCCGCCGTAGTAGCCCCTTATGCGCCAGTAGCCCCCAATGTGCCAGTAGCCCCCTTATGCGCCAGTGACCCCCTTATGAGCCAGTAGCCCCCTAATGTGCCAGTAGCCCCCTTATGCGCCAGTGACCCCCTTATGAGCCAGTAGCCCCCTAATGTGCCAGTGACCCCCCTTATGAGCCAGTAGCCCCCAATGTGCCAGTAGCCCCCTTATCGCCAGTGACCCCCTTATGAGCCAGTAGCCCCCTAATGTGCCAGTGACCCCCTTATGAGCCAGTAGCCCCCTAATGTGCCAGCAGTCCCTTATCGCCGCCGCTGCCAGTAGCCCCCTTATGTGCCAGTAGCCCCCTCATGTGCCAGTAGCCCCCTCATGTGCCAGTAGCCCCCTTATGTGCCACAGTGCTAGTAGCCCCCTTATGTGCCAGTAGCCCCCTTATATGCCAGTAGTCCCTTATGAGCCAGTAGCCCCCTTATGTGCCAGTAGTCCCTTATGTGCCAGTAGCCCCCTTATGTGCCAGTGGCCCCTTATATGCCAGTGGCCCCTTATGTGCCAGTAGTCCCCTTATGAGCCAGTAGCCCCCTTATGTGCCAGTAGTCCCTTATGCGCCGCCGTAGTAGCCCCCTTATGTGCCAGTAGCCCCCAATGTGCCAGTAGCCCCCTTATAGCCAGTGACCCCCTTATGAGCCAGTGGCCCCCTAATGTGCCAGTAGCCCCCTTATGTGCCAGTGACCCCCTTATGAGCCAGTAGCCCCCTAATGTGCCAGTGACCCCCTTATGAGCCAGTAGCCCCCAATGTGCCAGTGGCCCCCTTATGCGCCAGTGACCCCCTTATGAGCCAGTAGCCCCCTAATGTGCCAGTGACCCCCCTTATGAGCCAGTAGCCCCCTAATGTGCCAGCAGTCCCTTATGCTTCGCCGCTGCCAGTAGCCCCCTTATGTGCCAGTAGCCCTTATGTGCCAGTAGTCCTTATATGCCAGTAGCCCCTTATATGCCAGTAGCCCTTATATGCCAGTAGCACCCTTATGAGCCAGTAGCCCCCTTATGTGCCAGTAGTCCCTTATATGCCAGTAGCCCCTTATATGCCAGTAGCCCTTATATGCCAGTAGCACCCCTTATGAGCCAGTAGCCCCTTATGTGCCAGTAGTCCCTTATATGCCAGTAGCCCCTTATATGCCAGTAGCACCCTTATGAGCCAGTAGCCCCCTTATGTGCCAGTAGCCCCTTATGAGCCAGTAGCCCCCTTATGCGCCAGTGACCCCCTTATGAGCCAGTAGCCCCCAATGTGCCAGTAGACCCCCTTATGCGCCAGTGACCCCCTAATGTGCCAGTGACCCCCTTATGAGCCAGTAGCCCCCTAATGTGCTAGCAGTCCCTTATGCGCCGCCTGCCCCCTATATGTGCCAGTAGCCAACCAAAAAAAAAAAAACACAAAAAAACAAGAAAACACATACTTACCTCCATGGCAGCGATGCGATGCAGGCCTCTTCCGGCCTGTGTCCCGCTGTGCGGCTCAGGCGGCGCGATGACGTCATCGCGCCTCCTGAACCGGCCTCTGATAGGCTGCCTGCCAGCACTAGGCCGGCAGCCTATCAGATGCACAGGGAGGACGGGACACGCCTCCGGCCCGCCCTCCTCCTGCACGCTCAGCTGCCGCGACTCTGCTCTGGTGCCTGGGGGCGGGGAGACCGCACCGGGTGTTACCCCAGGGACTGGTGTCACCCGGTGCGGTCCGCCCCCCCTCAGGCAGTGCAAAATGATAGCGGGGCGGCGCGCCGGCCGCCCCGCGGCGTTACCACATAAGTTTTTTTTTTTATCGCAGGGTTCCGGCGCCCCCTGCTAAATTGCGCCCTAGGCAATTGCCTAGGTCGCCTTACAGGTGGCGCCGGCCCTAAAAATGCCACCTGATGCACAGTATTCAACTGTATCACTGTCCAGAGGACATAGATGCAGTTGAATTCAGGAGGACATCTGTGGCTGCTGGACAGGTGCATAGGAGAGAATCAGATCATTATGTACCCAGCTGACGGCCCCCTGGGGAATTCAATTATAGATTATGTCTCTCTTGGTAACTTGATTCCAGCTCACCCGACTTTTCTTGCTAGGTGCATGGATGTAAAGGATGAAGCCTTGTTGTAATGGGTTAAAAGGAAGGAAATCTGCCACTCAAAATTGA
>JAKVIS010001885.1:0-28010 GCA_033119425.1 Bufotes viridis
CATTCACGTGGTCGTGACATCACTAGGAGTGGGCGGATTACTTTACAGGTCTGTAGTGGATCCGTTGTACTGCAGTTTCCAATTGATGGAATATGTTCTTGTATTTCCTTTGGTGGCATAGGATGTTTCAATAGCCGAGCAGACTGACAGACGTCTCCTAGTGACTAGAGTTGAGCGAACACCTGGATGTTCGGGTTCGGGATCGAACTTCGACCCGAACTTCATCGAACCCGAACCCCATAGAAGTCAATGGGGACCCGAACTTTTGGGCACTAAAAGGCTGTAAAACACACCCGGAAAGGGCTAGAGGGCTGCAAAAGGCAGCAAAATGTAGTTAAATCCCCTGCAAACAAATGTAGATAGGGAAATGATGAGTTAACATAAAATAAATAAAAAATTAAACAATATTAATTGGAGTGAGGTCCCATAGCACAGAATCAGGCTTCAAGTCACCCACCAATGGAGAAAGGTCACTTACTATTATTTTGACCACAGCACCCAGACAAAGGAGAGGTCCCACAGCAGAGAACCAGGCATCATATCACCCACCACAGGAGTAGGCCACCATTTAGTTACTTTGACCCCTACACCCAGACGGAGGAGAGAGGTTACACAGCAGAGAATCAGGCATTTAGATCACCCACCACAGGAGTAGGCCACCATTGAATCAGACCCCGGCAACCATGTCAGATGGCACAAGCATAAGCTTTATATCAATCAGCACAGGAGAAGGCGACTTTGACAGACTTTGACCCCTACACCGGACGGAGGAGAGAGGTTTCAAAGCAGAGAATCAGGCATTTAGATCACCCACCACAGGAGTAGGCCCCAATTTAATGGGACCCCGGCAACCATGTCAGATGGCACAACCATCAGCTTCATATCAATCAGCACAGGAGAAGGCGACTTTGAAAGACTTTGACCCTACACCCAGACGGAGGAGAGAGGTTTCACAGCAGAGAATCAGGCATTTAGATCACCCACCACAGGAGTAGGCCCCCATTGAATCAGACCCTGGCAACCATGTCAGATGGCACAACCATCAGCTTTATATCAATCAGCACAGGAGAAGGCGACTTTGAAAGACTTTGACCCCTACACCCAGATGGAGGAGAGGTTTCACAGCAGAGAATCCAGGCATCATATCAACCACCACAGGAGAAGCCACCATTTAGTTACTTTGACCCCTGCACCCAGGAAGAGGAGAGAGGCACCACAGCACATATTCTGGCATCATATCAGCCACCACAGGAGAAGCCACCATTGAGTTACTTTGACCCCTGCACCCAGGAAGAGGAGAGAGGCCCCACAGCACATATTCTGGCATCATACTAACCACCACAGGAGAAGCCACCATTGAGTTACTTTGACCCCTGCACCCAGGAAGAGGAGAGGCCCACAGCACATATTCTGGCATCATATCAGCCACCACAGGAGAAGCCACCATTGAGTTACTTTGACCCCCGCACCCAGGAAGAGGAGAGAGGCACCACAGCACATATTCTGGCATCATATCAGCCACCACAGGAGAAGCCACCATTGAGTTACTTTGACCCCTGCACCCAGGAAGAGGAGAGAGGCCCCTGGCACATATTCTGGCATCATACCTAACCACCACAGGAGAAGCCACCATTGAGTTACTTTGACCCCGCACCAGGAAGGAGAGAGGCACCACAGCACATATTCTGGCATCATATCAGCCACCACAGGAGAAGCCACCATTGAGTTACTTTGACCCCTGCACCCAGGAAGAGGAGAGAGGCCCCTAGCACATATTCTGGCATCATACTAGCCACCACAGGAGAAGCCACCATTGAGTTACTTTGACCCTGCACCCAGAGAGAGAGGAGAGAGGCCCCACAGCACATATTCTGGCATCATATCAGCCACCACAGGAGAAGCCACCATTGAGTTACTTTGACCCCGCACCCAGGAAGAGGAGAGAGGCACCACAGCACATATTCTGGCATCATATCAGCCACCACAGGAGAAGCCACCATTGAGTTACTTTGACCCCGCACCCAGGAAGAGGAGAGAGGCACCACAGCACATATTCTGGCATCATATCAGCCACCACAGGAGAAGCCACCATTGAGTTACTTTGACCCCTGCACCCAGGAAGAGGAGAGAGGCCCCACAGCACATATTCTGGCATCATATCAGCCACCACAGGAGAAGCCACCATTTAGTTACTTTGACCCCTTCACCCAAACAGAGGAGAGAGGTTCCACATCAGAGAATCAGGCATCATATCAGCCACCACAGGAGTAGGCCACAATTTAGTTTATTTGACCCCTGCACCCAGGAAGAGGAGAGAGGCCCCACAGCACATATTCTGGCATCATATCACACACCACAGGAGAAGGCCTCTTTCAGTGATTTAGGCCTTTGGACCCAGACAGAGGAAGAGGTCAGAGATTAGCTTCATATCCCCAGCACAGCAGAAGGCCGCTTTATTTGACTTAGGCCTCAGCACCCAGACAGAAGACAGAGGTAGCATGGCAGAGGTTATGGCTTCATGTCACCCGTTAGTTTAACCGGCCACTTTCATCTGGTTGGGCCCGGCGCCCAGACAGAGAAGAGTTTCATTCAACTGTGGGTTTCATAAAATTTGTATCAAATAAAGAAGTGGCCCGTAGCACAACAAGACATGTTTTAGGCAGTTAATAAGGACTACTCTGCACAAGGGAGGGACAGGTCCTGTGGGATCCATGCCTGGTTCATCTTTATGAAGGTCAGCTTGTCCCACGTTGGCTGTGGACAGGCGGCTGCGCTTGTCAGTAATGGCGCCCCCTGCCGTGCTGAATACGCGTTCAGATAAAGCGCTGGCCGCCGGGCAGGAAAGCACCTCAAGGCATAACATGCTAACTCTGGCCACGTGGACAATTTCGAAACCCAGTAGTTGAATGGGGCCGAACCATCCGTCAGGATGTGGAGGAGTGTGCAGACATACTGTTCAACCATGTTAGTGAAATGCTGCCTCCTGCTAACACGTTCCGTATCAGGTGTCGGTGCAGATAGCTGTGGCGTGGAGACAAAACTTTTCCACATTTCTGCCATGCTAACCCTGCCCTCAGATGAGCTGGCCGTGACACAGCTGCGTTGGCGACCTCTTGCCACTCCTCTGCCTTCACCTTCCACCTGTTCCCCTGTGACATGTGGGAATGCTCTCAAGAGCGCCTCTATCAGCGTGCGCTTGTACTCGCGCATCTTGCGGTCGCGCTCCAGTTCAGGAATTAAAGTGGGCACATTGTCTTTATACCGGGGATCCAGCAGGGTGGCCACCCAGTAGTCTGCACACGTTAAAACGTGGGCAACTCTGCTAATGGTTAGCGCAGGCATTGGAGCATATATTCGCTCATGTGGGCCAGGCTACCCATGGGTAGGACAAGCTGTCCTCTGTGGGAGGCGTATCGTCATCGTCCACCGTATCCCCCAGCCACGCACCAGTGATGGGCCTGGGCTGCCACCCCGCTGTGAACTTGCGTCATCCTCGTCCCCCTCCACCTCCTCCTCCTCATCCTCCTCGTCCTCCAGTACAGTGCCTTGGCTGGCGACTTGTGAACCTGTCCTCTGCTGCTTAAACAAACCTCCCTCTGAGCCAATTCGAACAGACTGGCCCGAAAGTGTTAGAAGCGAGCCCTCATCCTCCTCCTCCTCCTCCACCTGGGCCACCTCCTCTAACATCATTGCCTAAGTGTTTTCTCAAGGAGACATAGAAGTGGTATTGTAGCGCTGATAACAGTGTCATCGCCACTGGCCATGTTGGTGGAGTACTCGAGAACAGCGCAGCAGGGCACACAGGTCTCGCATGGAGGCCCAATCATTGGTGGTGAAGTGGTGCTGTTGACGAGTGCGACTGGCGCGGCGTGCTGCAGCTGAAACTCCACTATGGCCTGCTGCTGCTCGCACAGTCTCTCCAGCATGTGCAAGGTGGAGTTCCACCGGGTGGGCACGTCCATATGAGGCGGTGTGGCGGGAAGGCCGAGAAGTTCGCTGTAGCGCAGACAGGCGAGCAGCGGCCGAGGATGTGACGGCGGGACGCGCACTGAGCGGCCCCGCACTTTATGCAGCAGCTCCTGACATGTTGGGGTGAGTGGTGAATGAACCTCATGCACCAAGTTCAGCACATGCGCCAGGCCCAGGGGATGTCGCGTCAAGCGGCTAGTCCCAGAGCTGCCCACGAGATTTCGCCCATTATAGCGTACCACCAGGCCTGGCTTGAGGCCCACAGCAAGAAACCACTGGTGGGTCTGTTGAGCTAAATGCCCGCCACAACTCAGCACTTTGCGCTGTAGAGTGCCTGTCTAAACATATGAGTTTCAGAATGGCCTGCTGACGTTTACCCGGGCTGTGCTGAAGTTGGTGGTGGCGTGGCTGACGGATGAGCTGGTGGAAGCAGTGGAGAGGAGGAAGCCGAGTAGGAGGAGGAGGCTACAGGAGGCAGAGAATGATGCCCTGCGATCCTAGGGGCGGAAGGGCGTGCGCCAAGGAACTGTCCGCCCGGGGCCCAGCCGCCACTACATTCATCTAGTGTGCAGTTAGTGAGATATAGCGTCCCTGGCCGTGCTTACTGGTCCACGTATCTGTGGTTAGAGTGGACACCTGCCACTTGCAATATGAGCGTTGCGCGGTGCACACTTGATTTTATCGGACACTTGCATGTGCAGGAAGGCACGGCTGTCTTGGAGAAGTAGTGGCGGCTGGGAACCACATACTGCGGGACAGCCATGGCCATCAGCTGTTTGAAGCTGTCTGTCCACCAGCCGAATGACAGCATTTCAAGGCCAGCAGTTTAGAAATGCTGGCGTTCAGGCTCAAGAGGCTCGAGGGTGACTTCGAGGGAGAATTTGCGCTTCTCTCTAAGGTTTGAGATATTGAGAGCTGAACGCTGCTGTGATATAATTAGGCGCTAGTTGACGGTGGCGGTGGTGGTGAGTGTCAAGGTGGCACATCCTCTGTTTGCTGCTCGGCAGGTGGCAACATTCCTCTCGGCGGAAGCCGAGGCAGCAGCGGTAGAGGGAGCAGGGAGCCTCAGCGAGTGCCTGGTTTTTAAGGTGTGTACCCCACTGCAGTTCATGCTTTGCATGTAGATGCCTGGTCATGCAGGTTGTGCTGAGGTTCAGAGCGTTAATGCCTCGCCTCAGGCTCTGATGGCAGAGCGTGCAAGTCACTCGGGTCTTGTCGGTGGGACATTGTTTAAGAAGTGCCATGCCAGGGAACTCTTTGAAGCTGCCTTTGTGGGGCTGGGTCCCTGTTGGCGTGTCAGTAGCAGAAGGCGAACTCTGGGCGCGGCTCGTCTGCTTTGGCCCCCTGCTCCCTCTTTGAGCTTCGCTGTTGTCTCGGTCTCACCACTACCTCTTCCTCCTGAACTGTGAAAGTCATCGCCCGACCTTCAGTCCATGTGGGGTCTAAGACCTCATCGTCCTCTGCATCGTCTTCCACCCAGTCTCCCTCCTGACCTCCTCCTGTTCAGTCTGCACACTGCAAAGACGCGGCAGTGGGCACCTGTGTTTCGTCATCATCAGAGAGTGCGGTGACTCTGCTGTGGTGAGTATTCCCATGTCCTCTTCATCTGGAGACATAAGTGGTTGTGCGTCAGTGCATGAGTATGTCTTCCTCCACTGGGGAAAGGGCTAGGTGGGCGCCCCTGGGAAACCCTGGAAGCAGAGTCTTCAAACAGAAGAAGAGACTGCTGCATAACTTGTAGCTCAGACCGTTTCCCTGATATGCTTGGGGGTGATGTGACAGACTGATGGGCTTGGTTTTCAGGTGCCACCTGTGCGCTTTCCGCAGAAGACTGGGTGGAAGACCATGTGGTGAACGATGCTGGAAGCACTGTCGGCCACCAATCGATTAATGCCTGTACCTGCTCAGGCCTTACCATCCTAAGAGCGGCATTGGGCCCCACGAGATATTGCGGTACATTCTGCCCGGCTAGTTGAGGAGTTCGTTCCCTACTGTGTGCGCCTGGGGCTGAGCGGCCACGTCCTCTACCAGCAACAGAGGCTCCACGGACACCACCACGACCGCGTCCTCGTCCCTTAATAGTATTTTTCTTCATTGTTGCGATTCCTTTCGCACCACAATGAAATATATTATTTTTATAAGCAAAATCCCCTCACTGGAATACTTTCAGTCTTTTGACTGTATGGATTACAGATGGAATGACTTGTTATATGTGAGTACCGCTTTCTTTGACAGATTCTAGTATGGGTACATATATGTTTTCCCAACCCCAGCACATTAGTTTGCTAATTCCAGATGTATGAAGCATAGGCCCTAACTGTATCTAGTATATTGAGCGCCAGATAAACTAACTTGGCCTTTTTAAATAAAAAAAATTCCCTCACTGGAATACTTTCAGTCTTTTGACTGTATGGATTACAGATGGAATGACTGTTATATGTGAGTACCGCTTTCTTTGACAGATTCTAGTATAGGTACATATATGTTTTCCCAACCCCAGCACATTAGTTTGCTAATTCCAGATGTATGAAGCATGAGCCTAACTGTATCTAGTATATTGAGCAGCCAGATAAACTAACTTGGCCTTTTTTAAATAAAAAAAAATTCCCTCACTGGAATACTTTCAGTCTTTTGACTGTATGGATTACAGATGGAATGACTGTTATATGTGAGTACCGCTTTCTTTGACAGATTCTAGTATGGGTACATATATGTTTCCCAACCCCAGCACATTAGTTTGCTAATTCCAGATGTATGAAGCATGAGCCTAACTGTATCTAGTATATTGAGCGCCAGATAAACTAACTTGGCCTTTTTAAATAAAAAAAATTCCCTCACTGGAATACTTTCAGTCTTTTGACTGTATGGATTACAGATGGAATGACTGTTATATGTAGTACCGCTTTCTTTGACAGATTCTAGTATGGGTACATATATGTTTTCCCAACCCCAGCACATTAGTTTGCTAATTCCAGATGTATGAAAGCATGAGCCTAACTGTATCTAGTATATTGAGCGCCAGATAAACTAACTTGGCCTTTTTTAAATAAAAAAATTCCCTCACTGGAATACTTTCAGTCTTTTGACTGTATGGATTACAGATGGAATGACTTGTTATATGTGAGTACCGCTTTCTTTGACAGATTCTAGTATGGGTACATATATGTTTTCCCAACCCCAGCACATTAGTTTGCTAATTCCAGATGTATGAAAGCATGAGCCTAACTGTATCTAGTATATTGAGCATGAGATAAACTAACTTGGCCTTTTTTAAATAAAAAAATTCCCTCACTGGAATACTTTCAGTCTTTTGACTGTATGGATTACAGATGGAATGACTTGTTATATGTGAGTACCGCTTTCTTTGACAGATTCTAGTATGGGTACATATATGTTTTCCCAACCCCAGCACATTAGTTTGCTAATTCCAGATGTATGAAAGCATGAGGCCTAACTGTATCTAGTATATTGAACGCCAGATAAACTAACTTGGCCTTTTTAAATAAAAAAAAATTCCCTCACTGGAATACTTTCAGTCTTTTGACTGTATGGATTACAGATGGAATGACTGTTATATGTGAGTACCGCTTTCTTTGACAGATTCTAGTATGGGTACATATATGTTTTCCCAACCCCAGCACATTAGTTTGCTAATTCCAGATGTATGAAACGCATGAGCCTAACTGTATCTAGTATATTGAGCGTCAGATAAACTAACTTGGCCTTTTTAAATAAAAAAAAATTCCCTCACTGGAATACTTTCAGTCTTTTGACTGTATGGATTACAGATGGAATGACTGTTATATGTGAGTACCGCTTTCTTTGACAGATTCTAGTATGGGTACATATATGTTTTCCCAACCCCAGCACATTAGTTTGCTAATTCCAGATGTATGAAAGCATAGGCCTAACTGTATCTAGTATATTGAGCATCAGATAAACTAACTTGGCCTTTTTTAAATAAAAAAATTCCCTCACTGGAATACTTTCAGTCTTTTGACTGTATGGATTACAGATGGAATGACTGTTATATGTGAGTACCGCTTTCTTTGACAGATTCTAGTATGGGTACATATATGTTTTCCCAACCCCAGCACATTAGTTTGCTAATTCCAGATGTATGAAGCATGAGCCTAACTGTATCTAGTATATTGAGCGCCAGATAAACTAACTTGGCCTTTTTAAATAAAAAAAATTCCCTCACTGGAATACTTTCAGTCTTTTGACTGTATGGATTACAGATGGAATGACTGTTATATGTGAGTACCGCTTTCTTTGACAGATTCTAGTATGGGTACATATATGTTTTCCCAACCCCAGCACATTAGTTTGCTAATTCCAGATGTATGAAAGCATGAGGCCTAACTGTATCTAGTATATTGAGCGCCAGATAAACTAACTTGGCCTTTTTTAAATAAAAAAATTCCCTCACTGGAATACTTTCAGTCTTTTGACTGTATGGATTACAGATGGAATGACTTTGTTATATGTGAGTACCGCTTTCTTTGACAGATTCTAGTATGGGTACATATATGTTTTCCCAACCCCAGCACATTAGTTTGCTAATTCCAGATGTATGAAAGCATAGGCCTAACTGTATCTAGTATATTGAGCGCCAGATAAACTAACTTGGCCTTTTTAAATAAAAAAATTCCCTCACTGGAATACTTTCAGTCTTTTGACTGTATGGATTACAGATGGAATGACTGTTATATGTGAGTACCGCTTTCTTTGACAGATTCTAGTATGGGTACATATATGTTTTCCCAACCCCAGCACATTAGTTTGCTAATTCCAGATGTATGAAAGCATGAGCCTAACTGTATCTAGTATATTGAGCGCCAGATAAACTAACTTGGCCTTTTTAAATAAAAAAATTCCCTCACTGGAATACTTTCAGTCTTTTGACTGTATGGATTACAGATGGAATGACTGTTATATGTGAGTACCGCTTTCTTTGACAGATTCTAGTATGGGTACATATATGTTTTCCCAACCCCAGCACATTAGTTTGCTAATTCCAGATGTATGAAGCATGAGCCTAACTGTATCTAGTATATTGAACGCCAGATAAACTAACTTGGCCTTTTTTAAATAAAAAAATTCCCTCACTGGAATACTTTCAGTCTTTTGACTGTATGGATTACAGATGGAATGACTGTTATATGTGAGTACCGCTTTCTTTGACAGATTCTAGTATGGGTACATATATGTTTTCCCAACCCCAGCACATTAGTTTGCTAATTCCAGATGTATGAAACGCAGGCCTAACTGTATCTAGTATATTGAGCATCAGATAAACTAACTTGGCCTTTTTTAAATAAAAAAAATTCCCTCACTGGAATACTTTCAGTCTTTTGACTGTATGGATTACAGATGGAATGACTGTTATATGTGAGTACCGCTTTCTTTGACAGATTCTAGTATGGGTACATATATGTTTTCCCAACCCCAGCACATTAGTTTGCTAATTCCAGATGTATGAAAGCATGAGGCCTAACTGTATCTAGTATATTGAGCGTCAGATAAACTAACTTGGCCTTTTTAAATAAAAAAAATTCCCTCACTGGAATACTTTATGGCTTTTCACTGTATGGATTACAGGTGGACTGGTATTAGTAGGGGTGACACAAGCACACCCAAGTCCCTGATGTAGGATTTCTATGGCACAGACCACTATTACAAGTGATTAATGGGCGTTGGGAGAGATTGTGCTGCAGCACTAGTCCCAAGATGGCCGCCGCCTATCAGCCCAGTAACATGTGCCACAAAATGGTCTGCACAACCTTTAAAAAAATAGCCTTGGACTGTGCTGCTAAATCGCTATTGGTCTGAATCCCAGGTGTAGATGTCTGACTTGTTTGGAGCTTTGGAATGCACACTGTGGCAGCTTCTGCTGCAGCACTACAAGTCGCAAAATGGCGGCGGCGGTCAGCCCAGGTACATGTGGATGGAAAAATCACTCTGGCCACTCTAAAAATAGCCAATCCCTATCAAAAAAGCAGCTCAGCTGCAGTTGTTCAGATGAATCACAGGTGGAGGAGAGAAATTTGCTTCCAGTTATTCAATTATCCCTGCCTATTCTCGCCCTAGCATCAGCTGCGTCTATCCCTGTTCTATTCACATCGGGAGTGAGCACGTCCCGACGTGCGCACAAGCTTATAAAGAGGCTGAGTCACATGCTGCACTTGGCCAATCACAGCCTTGCCAATAGTAGGCATGGCTGCGATGGCATCTTAGGGCAAGTAGTATGATGCATGTTGATTGGCTGCTTTGCAGCCTTTCAAAATGCGCCAAAATACATGCCGAGCAGCGAACCCGAACCCGAACTTTTACGAAAAGTTCGGGTTGGATCGATGTCACGAACACCCCAAAATTCGGTGCGGACCGAACTATGCTCGAACTGTTCGCTCAACACTAATGGTGACTTGTATTGCGCTTCTTTGCAGATCACTCCATACGCGTTTGGGGGTATCGCCCCTTCTTCAGTGACTACCACTGAAGAGGGGCGTATCTCCAGCTTGTATGTGATCTACAGTTAACATAATACTCTAAAACCATATTCCATCAATTGGAAACCTGCAGTACAACGGATCCACTACAGGACCTGTAAAGTAATCCGCCCACTCCCTGAACGTCACAACCACGTGAATGGTGCCGATCACATGAGACTGCCTGCTAACCAGCTCCATCGCGGGACCTTGCACTTGGTCTCGTCGGCTTCCAGAGTGATACCAGAGTGCGGTAAAGTATATGTCCATGTGGTATTCACTTTCATCAGGATTACGTAGACATTCTGTGAGAGAGACTCTCTATGTCACGACAAAGTTATGAAAAACCATCTAAGGACTGAAACCGGCTGGGAGACCCATGTGGGAATACCTGTCTATACCAAGAGACTGTTCTCATTTACAATCTCATTTAAAAAGATATTACGATATCAAGAGAGACGCCATATGACTAATTCTGTCTAACTATCAACAAATTTACTTTATAGGTGTCACCTCAACGGCCACTAATTCCCTTTGGTAATTTCTACTGTAACAAACTAATGAGAATCTATATATTTCACTAACACATGTGGATGAATTTATGTCTTTTAAAGTATTTTTGTGTTTATTATCAATTTTGTTTTAATAAAAAAATCTTTTTACATAGAGGTCCATGTGCTCCCCTTATTGAGTGCCCCCCACCAATATTTGTTTTATTTTATATCTCCTTTTGGCCTGGGTGTTACCAGGGGTGAGCACCTGTCGTATTGGTCTACACAGTGAGCCGCCATACACATTGTCTTTTTGCCTATCCGGTTTCTTACTGTAGATAATCCTAGGAAACTCTGTGCTGGCTGTGAGTACCTCGAGCTCTAGCTTTGGCTTGGTTTTCAGGCAATGCAAGCCCAGGATATGCAATAATCAATATGCACAACCTCCAGTGATAAGGTTGGCTAGGAAAAACAGAACCTGTCCAGACAGGACTAGACCTGAGACATTCCCCTAGCAGGGATGAGACTGCACTAACTCTAGCTATCTAAGGCCTCTTTCACACTAGCGTTTTAGCTTTCCGTCCTAGAGATCCGTCCTCGGGTCTCTAGGACGGAAAGCTACTGATCAGGATTATCCCCATGCATCCTGAATGGAGAGAAATCTGCTCAGGATGCATCAGGATGTCTTCCGCTCAGTATGTCAACGCTTTTTGGACGTTGACAAAGCGCAGCATGCTGCGGATTTGTCTCCGCCCAAAAATCCGAAGACATACGCAACGCCGATCTCGAATTAATGCCCATTGAAGGGCATTAGTCTGGATCTCGTTTTACTAAACGTCGCTTCGCTGCATTGCCGAACCGACGCTTAGCTTTTTGTCAATGGTTACTATGGCAGCCAGGACGCTAAAGTCCTGGTTGCCATAGTAAAGAGTAGGGGAGCGTGGGAGCAGCATACTTACATTCCGCAGGCGTCCCGGACGCCTAGGATGACGTCAGGGCGCCCCAGTGCATAGATCACGTGATCGCACGGATCACGTGATCCATGCGCGCGGGCGCTCTGACGTCATTCAGAGCGCCCGGGAGCCGCACGGAATGTGGGCATGCCGCTCCCCGCTCCTCACTGCTACTATGGCAACCAGGACGCTAGTAGCGTCCTGGCTGTCATAGTAACACTGAAAGCATTTTGAAGACTGATCAGTCTTCAAATGCTTTCAGTTCACTTGCGTTGTGCAGGATCCGGCGTGCATTCCGGCGACGGAAGTGCACGCCGGATCCTAACAACGCTAGTGTGAAAGAGGCCTAACTCCTCCTTTTCTAAGAGGGTAAGAGAGATGGAACAGACAAGTCCACCCTCTGCCTGCAGCACTGCCGGGTTTTGCTTCCACCTACTGGAGAACCAGGTAATTTCATGAACACAACAGTTACAATAGAAATACATATGCCTATGGTAGTGGAGAATTACACCAAATACATAAGATATCAAAGTATTAGCCCATACAGGAGAGTAGCAAGGTGCCAAGGAGTGGTAATGGCACTCCGGGACATTACAGATGTACATACCTGCTTTAAGAATAGGGAATATCTATACATTTTTTTATTCATAGTGTGTTTTTTTTTCTAATGAAAACATCTTTCTAAATGAGACACTTGTGAATATTTGTGAACATTCTACCGTAGATAATGCATACACTTTTAGAAGTATTCAAAGCTCAGTCACAGGGAAACCTCCGACTGGTACTCTATGAAGTCGATAGAGCATACACTGAGGAAGGTTCTACGATTCTGATACTGGTGAAATGTTCCTATTGCTGAGTTTATGTTCCTGGGTTTATACTTTGTTCCATTGTGTTATGGAAATATAAAAGGATTGCCTATTGTACAACTTCCCTTTTGAACACTGCAACTCAGATGCAGAGGGAGATCTCTATGTTGTTGCAAAGAGTTTGCTTCTTTCATGAATTTGACTGCACAAATTGGAAAATACTCTTAAAAGATATTTCTGAAGTGAATTCTTTGCAAGGAAAAAAAAGACCTAAAAGTGCATTGGTATGTCGAAGAAGATGGTGAAAACTTTTATAAGCTTTCCAAGATATACATTTAAAATAAAAATAACACTGTGAGGAACACAATAAAATATGAGCGCAACCAGACTTTCCAGTGGTATTGTCACTTTAGGTATTACATTCTACCCTGCCATCTCCTTTCCCTAGGATAGTGCTGGTGGATGTTAGCTGTCATCATTATGGTGACATACTACCCAGAATACTGCTTGACTTCTGTAGCAACGTGTTGAAGTCTATGATAAACATAAGAGCAGTCTATATGAATAAAGTGTTCCGATGCAGTGGATGACCTCACAAACTGTACCAGTGTCAGCCAAATAGTCCATTAATAAAAACAGACCCAGAAATGGTGGAAGGGAGAAGTTGTTGCTTAGTTTTGTATTTTTTAGACCCCATCAGTGCTTGTTATACATTAGGGTGGGGTGGGGGGTAAAATTGTTACCCAGAGAACTGGACATTTTATTAATTATGCTAAATGTCAATAGTAATCAGTACAGGACTACTATACCTTAGTATATACACCAACCCTGAAATTGTAATTGTTTCTTAAAAAATCAATAAAATATTTAGGTTAACCCTTTGACGATTTTCTACTTTTACATGTTTGTTTTCTACTTCCTGTTATCCCAGAGCCATAACTTTTTTATTTTTCCATTCATATAGCCCTATGAGGGATTTTTTTTGCAGGACAAATTGTACTTTCTGATGGCACTATTTAACATTGCATATGATGTAGTGGAGAGCTGGAAAAGAAATTCCAAAGTGGAATAGGAAAAAAAATTAATTCTGCCACAGTTTTTTTTTTTTCCAATGTCATTCCCTGTGAGAAAAAAAAATATTCATTCTAAATTTCAGTATGATTACAACGATACCATGCTTGTATAGTTTTTCTTGCAATTTGATACCGAAAAAAATAAAAACCTTGAAAAAAAATTTTTTTTTTCTTTTCATCATCATATTCTGACCCTTTTAACTTTTTTGTAGTTGTGCATACAGAGCTTATGAAGGCTCATACATTGAAGTGTGCCTGGCTTTTTCATCACTTTTTATTAAAAATATTTGGGGAGGTGAAGTGACAAAAATGACAAATTGGACTTTTTTTTATATTTTTTCCATTTGCGGTATGGGATGAATGTTATATTTTGATACCAATAATTTTTTTATTGTTTATTTTTATTTTGATGTCGGGGAAAGGGAGGTGATTTAAACTTTTCTATATATTTTTTTATTTAAAAAAACATCAACTTTCTTTACTTTTTTTTAAATCACCCAAGGAGACTATAACTAGCAATCATTAGATTGCTAATTGTGTTCTGTTTTGGGTATATCAATCACAGAACACACCATTCACTGTATTCCAATACAGTGCTGCTACCTGCTGGCCTGTATTGGAATATTGCAGTGATGGGTATCAATGCCTGCTTGAGGCTGGCACCATCACCATCACAGCATCTGCACCTCTCAGATGCCATGGTTACATTTTACCATGGCATCTGAGAGGTTAAATGTATGCAATCAGCCTTATGATTGATCTCATACAATCGCCCTGCGACTCTATTGTCTGAAACAGAAGAAACCCGGCAGCTATAGCATCTCTCGCAAGCTTGAGCAGGTGCCATCTTTAAAGTGCTGCAAAGGGGTTTAATGCAACTTTGGAATACCAAAATATATTACAATGTTCATCTTGATGACGTGTAGAAATATTCATTTTCATTCCTTTCTTCTTTATTTTTACATACCGTATTCTATCAATATATCATGTAGCTTTAATGTAAGCTCAAAATCCATATACAAACATGACTACAGTATGAACATTAATATATTGTTAACATTGTGTAAGACTACTGTAGTTAAATAAAGCTATTTTTTGTTTTTGTTTTTAAAAGGAATCTATAATGCTTGATGCTAATTAAATTGTGTACCTATGATGCAAGTAGCATTATTTGACTTGAGCACTCAGCAGTAGTGCTTTAACCCCTTCAGGACCAAACCATTTTTCACCTTAAGGACCTGTCACGTTATGTGGTAATAACTTTAAAACACTTTTACTTATCTGAGCCATTCTGAAATTGTTTTCTCGTCACATACTGTACTTCATGACAGTGGTAAAATTGAGTCAAAATATTAAATTTTTATTTATTGAGTCAAAATATTTAATTTTTATTTATTAAAAAATACCAAATTTACCCAAAATTTTGAAAAATTTGCAAATTTCCAAATTTCTATTTCCCCATGCTTATAATAAATAGTAATAACTCCAAAAAAAGTTATTACTTTACATTCCCTATATGTCAACTTCATGTTTGAATCATTTTGAAAATGACATTTTTACATTTTTAGGACATTAGAAGGCTTTTTTAAGGACCAGTTCAGGTCTGAAGTCACTTTGTGAGACTTACATAATAGAAACTTAAGGTATTCAAAACTTATTTTACAAACTTTGTTAAACAAGAATTAAAGGAAAATGTAGATGAAATTTCATAATTTGAATTTTTTGGGCAGATTTTCCAATTTAATTGATTTTTTCCAATAACAAAGCAAGGGTTAACTAACAGCAAAACAAAACTCAATATTTATTGCCCTATATTCTGTAGCTTACAGAAACACCCCATATGTGGTCGTAAACTGCTGTACGTGTACATGGCAGGGCGCAGAAGGAAAGGAGCGCCATATGGTTTTAGGATGGCAGATTTCACTGGGATAATTTTAAGTTGCCATATCACATTTGAAGACCCCCTGATGCACCCCTAGAGTAGAAACTCTCAAAAAATTACCCCATTTTGGAAACTATGGGATAAGGTGGCAGTTTTGTTGGTACTATTTTAGGGTACATATGATTTTTGGTTGCTCTATATTACACTTTTTGTGTGGCAAGGTAACAAAAAATAGCCTTTTTGGCACCGTTTTTATTTTTTGTTATTTACAATGTTCATCTAACAGGTTAGATCGTGTGGTATTTTTATAGAACAGGTTGTTCCGGACGCAACAATACCAAATATAACAACCTTTATGTTGTTTGTTTCAGTTTAAATAATAAAGCATTTTCGAAACAAATCATGTATTACTCTCAGTTTACACTTTACCGTTTTACGCCGCGTTCGAACGCGCAAAAAAACGCACAACAGTACAGTACCCATGCATTCCTATGGGCCTGGTTCACACTTGCGCGTTTTTATGCGCGCTCGAACACTCAAAAAAAACGGCCGACGCATAAGCACGTATGTTCGCGTTATTTGGGTCGTTTTACTCGCGTTTGGGCCCAATAGACTTCAAAGGGAACGCGGTACGCGTGTTGTTTGAGCGTTTTTGAAGCGTAAAACGCGCCTACGGACGCATATATAAAATTTTGCAACATGCTGGAAATGGCAAAACAACAGGTGCTAAGCACAGAGTTTGCTGGAGAGCAGCAATGGAGGAGGCCTGTGACTCTGAAAATATTATCAGGCTGGTGCAGGCCAAACGGTGCCTGTATGACACCCAAGACACCAAATATAAAAACCGGAGGGCCAGACAGCAAGCCTGGGAGGACATTGCCAAGTCCATCTGGCCAGAGTGGCCGAATTTAACAAAAACAGTGAGACAAGGCAAAGGTATGTGTGTTTTACTTTGATTAGAAAACTCCTTGTGTGCACTGGTGTCCCAACTATATGTAATAGCTCTGGCCAGCTCTCCCTGCAGCCCTGCAGCTGATGTCAAACGCCACCTCCACAAATGCTGGCCTGTCTTGTACTTGCTGGAGCCTGACAGGCATGCATGGAGTTGTATTTTTGCACCAGCTACAGGGCCTCAGCATCACCACACTTTTTATAGTATATGGCCACTCAGTGTCCTTAGTTTACAAAGCATCATGTGCACATTACATGTTGTATACTGTCCCCTCAGGCCTGTAGTTTGTCCATGTTGCTCTGTGTCACCTGGTTTAGGTTTAATTATGGTTGTAAACTACACAAACTGTGGAGGCTTTGATAATGTGCATTTCCTCCTCCTATATGTGATGTGCCCCTTCTAGTGTGTTCCGTGTTTCCGTTTTTAGTGGGATATCTTAGTTGTTCTTTGTTCTGTCCTGTTTCCCCCTCCCCCACATTCTGGTTCACTGCAATGGCCCAGTAGGTTCAATTTGCACTGGTTCCACTGTCTTGTGTCTGACTGCGCTGTTTCAATCAGCTAATGACGTGCAATTTTGACATGTAGGCCTACATTTGGGGTGATTATTATGATTCCTAAGTTGATAGTGATCTTGTGTATGTAATCAAATTATATTGCTTGTGGCCTATGTCTGTACTGACACATTAGAGGTGTGTCAAGGTCAGGGCTGCGCAAACTCGGCCCTCCAGCTGTTTCTAAAATTCTACTCTCATCATGCTCTGCCATAGCTGGAAACAGTGTTTGCATGCTGGGAGTTGTATTTTTATAACAGCTGGAGGGCAGAGTTTGCCCAGCCCTGGTCTAGGTGTACATTACCAGTGTTTGGCACATAAATGGGACCCCTAATTTCACCAACATTTGGTCCGATTCTACTGGGCGAGTATTTGGCACATAAATGGGACCCCTAATTTCGCCCACATTTTTACCTATTATTAATTTTTTATTATTGGGGGCTACTATAGGGGCCTCTACAAGGGGCACTATATAGTAGATAAAACGTAAAGGCACAAAGTTACTCCAGAAATCTTTTAATTCTGCCATTCACAACAAAAACAAAATGCAAAATTAAAAGATGAACCAATTTTACAGCCAAAAAAATAATTAACAAAAATTAAATGGCTTTCAACTGCCAAGGTAACGCCCCATGTGGTGACATAAAATATGCCGTGAAGTGCTCCCGCACCTTGTCTGTGCCCACGCACAACACTGGGAAGATGACTCTCCAGGGAATGGCTGAGGGAATCTTCAAAATTGTAGCCGTTTCTTTCCCGCACAAAATTATGTAGGACACAGGCTGCCTTCACGGCCAAGATGGCGGTCTCCAATTTGAGATGAATGGGTGTGTGGAGAAAGCGCCATTTGTTGGCTAATATGCCGAAGGCGCACTCCACCACCCTGCGCGCTCTTGTCAGCTGGTAATTGAAGACTCGCCTGGCAATAGAGAGTCCCCTGCTGGAGTACGGCCTCATCAGATGCTCCCCCAGCGCAAATGCCTCGTCACCCACAAAAACAAATGGCATCTCTGGGGAAGTGGTGCCAGGCAGTGTGGTGTTGTCAGGGAGGTCCAGAATGTTATTAAGCAGCATTTGGCCAAAGTCGGAATGGCCAAAAACTGCAGAGTCCGAGCTGCTGCCATAGGACCCCACATCGATGTACCGGAAGCTATAGTTGGCATCACATACCTCAAAAAGAACAAACAAATTTTTTTTTTTTAAATTAAAATATTGGCTGCCACTCCGGATTGGCTTCTTAATGCGGATGTGTTTGCCATCTATAGCTCCAACACAGTTTGGGAAATCGCAGGACTGCTGAAACTGATCCGCAATTTTCAGCCACTCCTCCTTGTGCGGTTGGGCCATCACAGCAGCATGAAGGACTTCCCATATTGCCACGCAGGTTTCCCTGATGATCACACTGGCTGTGGATTTCCCGATCATAAAGGCATAGTGAAGACTGGCCAAAGACTGTCCAGTACCCAAGTACCTGAAAAAAAGCAGAAATCAATAATTAACCTCTTAAGGACGAAGGACGTACATGTACGCCCTTCGTCCGCACTTTAAAGATGGCGCCCGCTCCCGCACGGAGTGGGCGCCCGAGCTGCGGGTAAAAGCTTGATTCATCAAGCTGACACCCGCAGCTCATGTCCGCGACCGGCAGCGATGCCGATCGCGGACATTTAACTCCTCAGATGCCGCGGCATCTGATCGCGCAAAAACCGAAAATTTCACTTTCGGTTTTGCTCCGGCTCCCTGATGGCCACAGGGGAGCCGGAGCATACATGTAGTACCCTAGGTTTCTGTGAATGAAACCTAGGTTACTACTAAGTATTCCTATGGAGCCTATGACTGTAATAGGCTCCATAGGAAATATCGTATTTCTCATATATTCCAATGCTATTGCATTGGAATATATGAGAATAACAATCTGATGATTGCATCTTATAGTTCCCTATGGGAACTATAAGAAAGTGGTAAAAAAAAAAAAAGTTTAAAAAAAAAAATTAAATAAAAAAATATAAAAATTCAAATCACCCCCTTTCCCCAAAATGAAAATAAAATAAATAAAAAAATAAAAAAATTACACATAATGGGTGTTGAAATGTGCGAAAACGCCCATACTATAATAATATTAAAAATATTCACCATACGGTAAACATAAAAACGGAAAGAAAGCGTCCAAATGGCTAATTCGCCATTTTGGACGCTTCATTTCTAAAAAAAATGAATAAAAAGTGATCAAAACATCATACGCACCCCATAATGGTATCAATTAAAAGTTCAGATTGCCCCGCAAAAAATCAGCCCCTACACTGCTCCGTACGCATAATTACAAAAAAGTTATAGGGTCAAAACATGGCGACAAAAAAATAAAATAAAAAAATTCCCACTTTTAATTTTTTTCACTAACAAAAGCATAAGAAAAACTATACATATTAGGTATTGCCGGATTCGTACTGACCTGAAGAATAAAATTAACCAGTCAGTTTTATCGCAAATCGAACGTTGTAATTTAAAAACCCGTAAAACTGTGGTGAAATTGCTTTTTTGCAATTTCACCCCATTTGGAATTTTTTTCCCGTTTCCCACTACATCACATGCAAAAATAAATGGTAGCGTTAAAAAGTACAACTTGTCCCGCAAAAAATAAGCCATCATATGGCTATGTGAGCGGAAATATAAAAATGTTATGGCTTTTGGAAGGCAGGGAGCGCAAAACAAAAACGCAAAAATCCCAAAACCCCCGGTCCTTAAGGGGTTAAGGAATGTTTTTGGATTTTGTTTTTAGTCAACACAATTAAAACTAAATGGAAGAGCCTGAAGGACGCATTCATACGGCATCGCCGCAAAGAGAGGGAGCAGAGGAGCGGCTCTTCCCCCACACGCTCAAGTTACGTGCATGCAGAGCAGATGGCCTTCTTGATTCCGTGCACAGAAATGCGGAGGTGAGTCAAGGGACGCCACATTGAGGAGAGGATGTGGGATGACATAACATAACATACATTCACTTGCATATGGGGAACATACTTAACTATATTTTACTCTTAACAGCACCGAGTAGCTGGGAACAGAGCCAGGCGGCAGATGAGGAGGAAGAGGACTCTGCCCACACTAGGGACAGCGAGCCAGGGCCATCTACTGCGCTAATGAGGTCCGCCAGGCCCAGAAGCCACTCCACCTCTGACAAGCCCCACACAGGCTGTGCCATCTGTGCCTGAAGGCACTAGACAACACAGGGCCAAAAGGAGGAGAGTGGAGCGGCACGAGGACAGGCTCATAGCCAGCCTGGATGCCCTGGCACAGCCCGTCCCCAAGATGTCAAGTCAGGGCTATTTTCTCCTCAGTCTTGAGGAAAGACTAGTAAATGTGCCAAAACATCCAGCAAGCTACTGTGCAGAGACATGCTGACCAGAACTCTGGACACTTATTCCATACCATTTCAGGACCCCAGCGGGTCCCCAGCAGACCACACAGCTGGCCACACAACTGGCCACACAGCTGGCCACACACCTGGCCACACAGCTGGAACCAATACTGGAAGCACAGCAGGCCCCCCAGCTGTCCCCACACCAGGCCACAAAGCTGGACCAAAAAGTGGCCACAGAAATGGCAACAATGCTGGCAACACAACAGGCCCCAATACAGGCCCCAATACAGGCCCCAATACAGGCCCCAATACAGGCCCCTATGCAGGCCCCTATGCAGGCCCCAATACAGGCCCCTAGGCAGGCCCCCCAATATGGCCCACAATATGGGCAACAACATGTTAAAAAATATAGCCAACATGGCCAACAACAAGCCACACAATATGGGCAACAGTATGCTCAACAGTATGAGCAACATGGGCCACAATATGGGCAACACTATGGCCATCAATATGAGCAACATGGGCCACAATATGGGCAACACTATGGCCAACAATATGGCCAACATGTCCCACAATATGGGCAACACTATGGCCAACAGTATGGGCCAAGCACCTCCACCATCACCAGCACAGAAGTGAAACCCGACAATCAAAGTCGTGGAGCCACTGAAACAAGGCGGGATACAGAGACGGAAATTACGGGTACCGATTATGAGGACCTGTGAAAAATTGTAATGATAATTTGAGTGCCTCAAGTTAAAGTGGCAAAAACATTGTTTATTTTCTATGAAAAGGATCCTAATAGTTTTATTTTTGTCTTCAAAAATTTTATGTTGAGTTTTGTGTACACAGTTTACACATGTTGGGGACATTTAAGAGTTAATTTCTTTTCCCAAATATAAAAAAATTCAAGCAAACTGTTTTGACTCTTATTTATATGTGAGGGGTTGAACATTGAAAAGGTGGATACATGATGCATGTAGGGGATATCTATGCGAACACTCATACGTCACAAACTACAGGAGAAAAACAACACGGCCACACCGAGATACAGTCACCACACACTGGTAATGTTTTTGAAGGGCCCAAATTATAGAGTACTTACCGCAAAGTAATGACCAGTCTTTCCACAGGTGGGATGCTGTCCCGCATGAAGGTGTCCTGGTGCTTCAAACGAGTCTCCAACAGCCCCAGGAGCTCGTCAAAGCTGTGGACCACAAACATGGGGAGGGTTAACAATACAAAAAGAAAAAAACACTCAGCTGAAAAATTGAAACACCAGTCACATAACTTGTATTAACCCCTTAAGGACGAAGGGCGTACATGTACGCCCTTGCGTCCTGGTACTTAAGGACCAAGGGTGTACATGTACGCCCTGTGTTTAAACTGCTACTGCACCCGATGTGGGCGCAGTAGCAACATGGTTCCTGCTGATGTAGATCAGCAGGAACCATGTTCTAATGCCGAGGGGGGTCATGTGACCCCCCCGTATCGGCGATCGCTGCAAACCGCAGGTCAATTCAGACCTGCGGTTTGCAGCGGTTTCAGCGATCTCTGATCTCCGCGGTCTGTGACCGCGGGGATCAGAGAGTTAATTGCCCCAAAGGTAATTATTTTAACCCCCCCTGCAGCCCCCAATCTTGTTATGGCGGCGGGGGTGCAGGAGGGGTGGTTGCGGCGGCGGTAGGCGGTGCGGGAGGTGGGCGGTGCGGCAGGCGGGATCACGATAGCGATCCCCCGCCCGCCTCCCTTGTAATAATTCCCTGGTGTCTAGTGGTTCTATCAGAGTGCCAGCACATTGCTGGCACTCTGATAGAAAAACGGCTGGCATCTGTGCTGCAGATGCCAGCCGCTTAACCTCTTCTTACCGCGGTCCAGACGGACCGCGGTATGGAAGGTGTTAACAGGGAGGGAGCTCCTCCCTCTCCCATCAGGGGCTGCTGTGCCTATGCAGCCCCCCAGGATGGGATCGCAGAGGGAGGAGCTCCTCCTCCCTATCCATCACCCACTGCTCTCTAATGGCAGTGGGTGATGAGTTGCCATGGCAGCAGGACGCTTTCAGAAGCGTCCTGCTTGCCATGGTAGTAGTAATTCTGGTCAGACTTCTGCTAAAGGCAGAAGTCTGACCAGACTGTGAAAAGTAAAAATACAGTGCAGTACACTATATAGTGTACTGTTCTGTATTATATAGACACCAGATCCACTGGATCTACAAGAACCAAGTGGGTCTGGGTCCAAAAAAATGTCAAAAAAGTGAAAAAAAAAGTAAAAATAAGAAAACACAAATCACTGAATAAAAAGTAAAAAAAAAAATACACTACACATATTAGGTATCGCAGCGTCCGTAAAAAACAGCTCTATAAAAATATCACATGACTGAACCCCTCACGTGAACGCCATAAAAAAAAAAAAAAAAAATGGTGTAAATAAGCCATTTTTTGGCACCTTACATCACTAAAAGTGTAATACAAAGCGATCTAAAAAAGGCGTATGCCTCCCAAAATAGTACCAATCTAACCGCCATCTCATCCCGCAAAAATGAGCCCCTTCATAAAACAATTGCCCAAAAAATAAAAAACTATGCCTCTCAGACTAAAAACATGATTTTTTTGTTTCAAAAATGCTTTTCAGTGTTAAATGTAAAAATTAAAAAAAGTAGACATATTGGGTATCTCCACGTCCGTAAGAATCTGCTCTATAAAAATATCACATGACCTAACCCCTCAAGTAAACACTGTAAAAAAAAAAAAAAACTTATGTCAAAAAGCCATTTTTTGTCACCTTACATCACAAAAAGTGTAATAGCAAGCGATCAAAAAGTCATATGACCCCCAAATAGTGCCAATCTAACCGCCACCTCATCCCATAAAAATTATACCCAACCTGAGACAATCGCCTCAAAACTGAAAAAAATATGGCTCTCAGACTATGGAGACACTAAAACATATTTTTTTTTGTTTCAAAAGGATATTATTGTGTAAAACCAAAATAAATAAAAAAAGTATACATATTGGGTATCGTCAGCGTTCGTAACAACCTGCTCTATAAAAATATAGCATGACCTAACCCCTCAGGTGAACGCCGTAAACATAAAAAATAAAAACGTTGCAAAAAAGTCATTTTTGTCACCTTACATCACAAAAAGTGTAATAGCAAGTGATCAAAAAGTCATATGCACCCCAAGATGGTACCATTCAAACCGCCATCTCATCCCGCAAAAAATGAGCCCCTATATAGGACAATCTCAAAAAAAAATAAAAAAAAACTATGGCTTTCAGAATGTGGAGACACTAAAAAATCATTTTTTCAAAAATGCTTTATTATGTAAAACTGAAACAAAAAACCCCAAAAAGTAGTCATATTTGGTATTGTTGCGTCAGTAACAACCTGCTCTATAGAAATAGCACACAATCTAACCTGTCAGTTCAACGATGTAAATAACAAAAAATACAAAACTGTCCCAAAACAGCTATTTTTTTGCAAATTATCCATTTTAATCCATTTTTCCAGTAACAAAGCAAGGGTTAACAGCCAAACAAAACTCAATATTTATTGCCCTGATTCTGTAGTTTGCAGAAACACCCCATATGTGGTCGTAAACTGCTGTATGGCCAAACGGCAGGGCGTAGAAGGAAGGGAACGCCATATGGTTTTTGGAAGGCAGATTTTGCTGGACTGGTTATTTGACACCATGTCCCATTTGAAGCCCTCCTGATGCACCCCTACAGTGGAAACTCCAAAAAAGTGACCCCATTTTGGAAACTACGGGATAAGGTGTCAGTTTTGTTGGTACTATTCTAGGGTAAACATGATTTTTGGTTGCTCTATATTACACTTTTTTGAGGCAAGGTAACAAAAATAGAAATTCCGAAATTTCATCTCCATTTGCCAATAACTCTTGTGGAACACCTAAAGGGTTAACAAAGTTTGTAAAATCAGTTTTGAATACCTTGAGGGGTGTAGTTTCTTAGATGGAGTCACTTTTTTGGAGTTTCTACTCTAGGGGTGCATCGGGGGCTTCAAATGGGACATGGTGTCAAAAATCCAGACCAGCAAAATCCGCCTTCCAAAAACCATATGGCGTTCCCTTACTTCTGTGCCCTGCCGTTTGGCCATACAGCAGTTTACGCCCAAATATGGGGTGTTTCTGAAAACTACAGAATCGGGGCAATAAATATTGAGTTTTGTTTGGCTGTTAACCCTTGCTTTGTTACTGGAAAAATGGATTCAAACGGAAAATTTTCCAAAAAATCGAAATTCTGAAATTTTATCTCCATTTGCCATTAACTCTTGTGGAAAACCTAAAGGGTTAATGACGTTTGTAAAATCAGTTTTGAATACCTTGAGGGGTGTAGTTTCTATAATGGGGTCATTTTTGGATGGTTTTTATTATGTAAGCCTCACAAAGTGACTTCAGACCTGAACTGGTCCCTAAAATGTGGGTTTTGAAAATTTCTGAAAAATTTCAAGATTTGCTTCTAAACTTCTAAGCCTTGTAACGTCCCCAAAAAATAAAATGGCATTCCCAAAATGATCGATACATGAAGTAGACATATGGGGAATGTAAATCAATAACTTTTTTGGGCGGTATTACTATGTATTATAGAAGTAGAGAAATTAAAACTTGGAAAATTGCTAATTTTTCAAAATTTTTGGTAAATTTGATATTTTTTTATACATAAAAATGAAATTTTTCGACTTAATTTTACCAGTGTCATGAAGTACAATATGTGACGAAAAAACAATCTCAGAATGGCCTGGATAAGAAAAAGCGTTTTAAAGTTATCACCACATAAAGTGACACTGGTCAGATTTGCAAAAAATGGCCTGGTCCTAAGGTGAAAATGAGCCTGGTCCTTAAGGGGTTAAGGCTGGTTACAGCCTGTATTTGTGGGAGGGGCTGCTGCCATATAACCCTGGGCAATCTCTCTATGGGGAGGCGGTCTTCACGTGCAGCAGATCCTCTGGTCAGGCCTGACGTCACTTCCTGGTTCCCGGCTTCTGCCACAGCACGGCCGCAAGTAGTGAGTGGCATCCTCATCCGGAACACAGCAACGTTGGCCTCCCTGCCTGGCATGGATCGCGGTCCTATGCTTCCAAGCCACTGACCTCAAGAAGCCGTGCTTCATCATCGGGTCCCTGCAGCCGCGGCGCCCGGCGCGGGCCCAACACCTGAATTGCAGCACATGGGTAAGTCGGGTTCCCCGCCCCCTGATTACATCAGCGCTGAGGACGATCTTCACGTGCAGCGGAGGCTCTGGTCAAGAGTGATGTCACCCCCTGGTTTCTCGGCTTCCACCCCGGTCCGCAGTGCACCGTGAGTGGTAAGTCGCGTCCTCATCGGCATCTGGCCCGGGGCGCAGCGACACTGACCGCCCTGCCGGCACGAGTCATAATCAGGGCATATTCTAGCAATACAACCATTAGGAACTCAGTTCTAAGTTGTAATCGCAATGTGAATAATACTTACAATTATTAATCGCTTTCCGAATCCATTTGATGCCTCTATTTGATTGTATATGACTGTTGACTATGACTACCACCAACGTTCTGCTGCCTCCAAAGCAAGATATCTGAAACCCCGAGGGGCCATTTGGGCATTTTTTATAGAAAACGCATCAAAAACGCATCAGAAACGCATCTGCGTTTTTATAATTTTTTAATTTTTTTTTCTTTTGTTGTGTATTTTGCCACATTTAGTTGCATATTTACATTTGGTATAGGCAAATATGGTAGTCTAGATCATGTGTCTATACCAAAACCTAGGATCATTGTTTGACAGCATATTTTCTAAGCCATGTAGCTGAATATAGATTTGCTATAAGACAGAGTTCAGACTAAGCAGATATGTTTCTACACTCAGAAGTGCATAACCATAAGGCAAATAGAGTAAATTAACTGGTTAAAAGATGGCTGCACAATAAATCATAAACTAACAGGAAAAAATAAAAAGGGCTCATTCCAAAGTTGGAATGAAGGAAGCTCTTAGCGCACATTTTTGATCAAAAGTATGTCAGGCCCAAGTACCACTTCACGGCGGCTTTCGCACAAGGGTCCCTAACGCTACAGATACTGCCTCTTATGGACTTACCAGTCTCCTTATTTCAGGGCATTGCAGGAACCAGCTAAATTGCTTTTGTGCTGAGAAGTCCCAGGTACTTGGGCGTTGCTCAGTCCAAAAGAGGCGCCACCCTCAATATATACTATAAGACAGAGTTCAGACTAAGCAGATATGTTTCTACACTCAGAAGTGCATAACCATAAGGCAAATAGAGTAAATAAACTGGTTAAAAGATGGCTGCACAATAAATGTGTTTTTGATGCGTTTTCTAAAAAAAACGCCCAAATGGCCCTTCAAGGTTTCAGATATCTTGCTTTGGAGGCAGCAGAACGTTGGTGGTAGTCATAGTCAACCGTCATATACAATCAAACAGAGGCATCAAATGGATTCGAAAGCGATTAATGATGAGGCATTAATCGCATTGCGAATCAACTTAGAGGTTTCTATGGTTGTATTGCTAGAATAACGAAGATTGAGAATATAGCGCTATATTCTCAATCTTCGTTATATTCAGCAATACAACCATTAGGAACTCCAGCTCTGTTAGATCTAGCAATGCGATATCACAGGTATAATAATCGCATTGCGAACTAAACTTAGATCTAAGTTCCTAATGGTTGTTGTATTGCTAAAATGTAAAGAAGATTGAGAATATAGTGCTATATTCTCAATATTCGTTATATTCTAGCAATACAACCATTAGGAACCCAGCTCTAAGTTTCATTCGCAATGCGATTAATATAACCTGAATTAATCGCATTGCGATTACAACTTACCACACTCTACGTCAACTATGTAATTCTCCATGGGAGTTTTGCCATGGATCCCCCTCTGGCATGCCACAGTCCAGGTGTTAGTCCCCTTGAAACAACTTTTCTATCACTATTGTGGTCAGAAAGAGTCCCTGTGGATTTTAAAATTCGCCTGTCTATTGAAGTCTATGGCGGTTCGCACTGCTCGCATGTTCGTAAACATTTGCGGAAGTTCGCGTTCGCCGTTCGCGAACGGAAAAATTTATGTTCGCAACATCACTAGTCCTGAATCACTCAAGTCATGTATCGTTCATGTATTATTGACTGAATTTTTTCAGGTCATTCTTCATGCGATGTAACGCAAGTTCCTGAACCGCTCAGTTCATGTTTCATTCACGTATACCTGGTCATGTGTCATTCATGCATAATTGCCTTAATTGCTCAGGTTATTCTATCATGCGGTGTCACGCTGGTTTCCAACTCGCTCCAGGTCACCCACCATCAGTCATGTACAATCACCCGTTTCATTGGTCATCCTTTGCGTAGGGTGACGCTTGTTCCTGGAACACTCTGGTCATGTCTCATTCTTGGCATAGTAGCCTGGATCACTCAGGCCATCTTTGTCGCCAGTCTTGTCTCTTGTCCTGCATCAATCAGTTCCAGACTATTCTGTT
>JAKVIS010001886.1:0-27865 GCA_033119425.1 Bufotes viridis
AGGAAAACAGCAAGGGTCTATTGTGATGTCATCATCCATGTATGCTGAAGGTTCCATTGTGACACGCTCAGTGTTCCGTCTATTGAAATTTTTATGGAGGCTGCCATATTGATTTTCTGGAGGCAGCCATTTTGATTTGCAGTTAAACACAGTTGTCATTTCAATGAATAAGAAATGTTGGCAAGGGTTTGTATTGCAACCACAGAAGTCAGCAAGGAGAAAACCTAGTTTATGAGCACTTTTCACTATAGCTGCATTAAAATACTGGGTTGGAATCTGCTTTTCGATTCCTGCAGCATGTAGCTCAGTTACAGAGGTGCTAAGTTTATTTAGTTCTAGCACAGAACTTTGATTGGACAGGCTGGTGCATCCTCATTCTGCCAACTCCAAAAATGCATAAAAGGTATGGTATATCATGAGAGGTGGTGAGTTGCAGAAGCTAAGCTGAACTGCACCTGCATTTCAGCGGCCAAAAAGCAAGAAACAGAAAAGGCTTAGCTTTGTCGGTGGCCGCTTTATATTCCTGTGTTGAGAAAGCGAGTAACGAGGGTTAATCTAAGAGTTCAGTTTTCCATACCATCAGGAACAGTTAAGAAGGCTTTTGTGTTCTGGGCTTGCTAATAGGCGCTGGACAGTATTCCAATCTGCACAGAAGCGCCACTAGTTCCCTCAAACAAATCTTTCATAATCTGACACCTTTGTTTGACACACACAAAAACGTGCCCTTACCTGTTGATTGGTGCTCTTACCTGTTGAGGTGCATGGATCCACACCTGACTGAAGAATGAAGCATCATGGCTGCTGCCAGGGAGGAAAACAGCAAGGGTCCATTGTGATGTCATCATCCATGTATGCTGAAGGGTTCCATTGTGACACGCTCAGTGTTCCGTCTATTGAAATTTTTATGGAGGCTGCCATATTGATTTTCTGGAGGCAGCCATTTTGATTTGCAGTTAAACACAGTTGTCATTTCAATGAATAAGAAATGTTGGCAAGGGATTGGATTGCAACCACAGAAGTCAGCAAGGAGAAAACCTAGTTAATGAGCATGTTTCACTATACTGTAGCTGCATTAAAATACTGGGTTGGAATCTGCTTTTGGATTCCTGCAGCATGTAGCTCAGTTACAGAGGTGCTAAGGTAATTTAGTGCTAGCACAGAACTTTGATTGGACAGGCTGGTGCATCCTCTTTCTGCCAACTCCAAAAATGCATAAAAGGTATGGTATCTCATGAGAGGTGGTGAGTTGCAGAAGTTAAGCTGAACTGCACCTGCATTTCAGCGGCCAAAAAGCAAGAAACAGAAAATCTCTTAGCTTTCTCGGTGGCCGCTTTATGTTCCTGTGTTGAGAAAGCGAGTAACGAGGGTTAATCTAAGAGTTCAGTTTTCCATACCATCAGGAACAGTTAATAAGGCTTTTGTGTTCTGGGCTTGCTAATAGACGCTGGACAGTATTCCAATCTGCACAGAAGCGCCACTAGTTCCCTCAAACAAATCTTTCATAATCTGACACCTTCGTTTGGCGCACACAAAAACGTGCCCTTACCTGTTGATTGGCGCCCTTACCTGTTGAGGTGCATGGATCAACACCTGACTGAAGAATGAAGCATCATGGCTGCTGCCAGGGAGGAAAACAGCAAGGGTCCATTGTGATGTCATCATCCATGTATGCTGAAGGGTTCCATTGTGACACGCTCAGTGTTCCGTCTATTGAAATTTTTATGGAGGCTGCCATATTGATTTTCTGGAGGCAGCCATTTTGATTTGCAGTTAAACACAGTTGTCATTTCAATGAATAAGAAATGTTGGAAAGGGATTGGATTGCAACCACAGAAGTCAGCAAGGAGAAAACCTAGTTTAAGAGCACTTTTCACTATAGCTGCATTAAAATACTGGGTTGGAATCTGCTTTTGGATTCCTGCAGCATGTAGCTCAGTTACAGAGGTGCTAAGTTAATTTAGTGCTAGCACAGAACTTTGATTGGACAGGCTGGTGCATCCTCATTGTGCCAACTCCAAAAATGCAGAAAAGGTATAGTATCTCATGAGAGGTGGTGAGTTGCAGAAGCTAAGCTGAACTGCACCTGCATTTCAGCGGCCAAAAACAAGAAACAGAAAAGGCTTAGCTTTGTCGGTGGCCGCTTTATATTCCTGTGTTGAGAGCGAGTAACGAGGGTTAATCTAAGAGTTCATTTTCCATACCATCAGGAACAGTTAAGAAGGCTTTTGTGTTCTGGGCTTGCTAATAGACGCTGGACAGTATTCCAATCTACACAGAAGCGCCACTAGTTCCCTCAAACAAATCGTTCATAAGCTGACACCTTCGTTTGACACACACAAAAACGTGCCCTTACCTGTTGATTGGTGCCCTTACCTGTTGAGGTGCATGGATCCACACCTGACTGAAGAATGAAGCATCATGGCTGCTGCCAGGGAGGAAAACAGCAAGGGTCCATTGTGATGTCATCATCCATGTATGCTGAAGGGTTCCATTGTGACACGCTCAGTGTTCCGTCTATTGAAATTTTTATGGAGGCTGCCATATTGATTTTCTGGAGGCAGCCATTTTGATTTGCAGTTAACCATTTCAGCCCCCCTAGCTTAAACACCCTTAATGACCAGGCCACTTTTTACAATTCCGCACTACACTACTTTCACCGTTTATTGCTCCGTCATGCAACTTACCACCCAAATGAATTTTACCTCCTTTTCTTCTCACTAATAGAGCTTTCATTTGGTGGTATTTAATTGCTGCTGACATTTTTACTTTTTTTGCTATTAATCAAAAATTACCGAAATTTTTGCAAAAAAATGACATTTTTCACTTTCTGTTGTAAAATTTTTCAAAAAAAACTACATTTCTATATAAATTTTTCTCTAAATTTATTGTTCTACATGTCTTTGATAAAAAAATCCAATAAGTGTATATTTATTGGTTTGGGTAAAGTTATAGCGTTTACAAACTATGGTGCAAAAAAGTGAATTTCTGCATTTTGAAGCAGCTCTGACTTTCTGAGCACCTGTCATGTTTCTTCAGGTGCTAGAATGTCAGGAAAGTATAAATACCCCCAAATTACACCATTTTAGAAAGAAGACACCCCAAAGTATTCGCGGAGGGGCTTGGTGAGTTCATGTATCATTTCATTTTTTTCACAAGTTAGCGGAAAATGACACTTTCTGAGAAAAAAAAAAAAAAAAAAAGTTTCAATTTCTGATAACTTCTGGCAAAAAAAAAAAAATCTCAGACGGACTCACTATGCCCCTCAGTGAATACCTTGGGGTGTCTACTTTCGAAATGAGGTCATTTGTGGGGTGTGTTTACTGTTCTGGCATTTTGGGCGGGGCTAAATTGTGAGCCGCCATGTAAAACCTAAAGGTACTCGTTGGAATTTGGGCCCCTTTGCGCACCCAGGCTGCAAAAAGTGTCACTCATGTGGTATCGCCGTACTCAGGAGAAGTAGGGCAATGTGTTTTAGGGTGTATTTTTACATACACCCATGTTGGAGTGAGAGAAATATCTCTGTAAATTGTCAACTTTGTATAAAAATTTTTAAAAGTTGTCGATTTACAGAGATATTTTTCACACAAAGTAATGGTATATATAAAAATGCACCCCAAAACACATTGCTACTTCTCACGATGCTGCACTACTGTGTGCCACTTTTGCAGCTTAGTGCGCAAAGCCTAAAACCAATGAGTACCTTTAGAATTTCTGAGGAGCATTTTTACGCATTTGGATTCCAGACTTCTTCTCACGCTTTAGGGGCCCCTAAAATGCCAGGGCAGTATAAATACCCCACATGTGACCCCATTTTGGAAAGAAGACACCCCAAGGTATTCTGTGAGAGGTATGGTGAGTTCATGTAAGATTTTATTTTTTGTCACAAGTTAGTGGAATATGAGACTTTGTAAAAAACTAAATTAAAAAAAACAAAAAAAAACAATTTCCGCTGACTTATGCCAAAAAATAAAAATTCTGTGGACTCACCATGCCCCTCACAGAATACCTACGGGTGTCTTCTTTCCAAAATGGGGTCACATGTGGGGTATTTATACTCACCTGGCATTTTAGGGGCCCCTAAAGTGTGAGAATCCAAATGCATAAAAATGGCCTGTGAAATCCTAAAGGTACTCATTGGTTTTAGGGCCCCTTGCGCATCTTGGCTGCAAGAAATGTCACACATGTGGTATCGCCGTACTCAGGAGAAGTAGGGCAATGTGTTTTGTGGTGTATTTTTACATATACCCATGCTGCGTGTGAGAAATATCGCTGTAAGCGACAACTTTTTAAATTTTTTATTCAAAGTTGTCCAATTTACAGAGATATTTCTCTCACCCAATATGGGTATATGTAAATACACCCCAAACATTGCCTACTTCTCTGAGTACGACGACCTACACAGTGACACTTTTGCAGCCAAGATGCACAAGGGGCCTAATTCCAATGAGTACCTTTTAGGAGGGCATTTTTACGCATTTTTCTTCTCACGCTTTAGGGCCCCTAAAATGCCAGGGCAGTATAAATACCCACATGTGACCCCATTTTGGAAAGAAGACACCCCAAGGTAATCCGTGAGGGGCATGGCGAGTTCATAGAAGATTTTTTTGGCACAAGTTAGTGGAAATTGATTTTTATTGTTTTCTCACAAAGTCTCCCTTTCCGCTAACTTTTGACAAAAAGTTTAATTTTCATGGACTCATTATGCCCCTCAGCGAATACCTTGAGGTGTCTTCTTTCCAAAATGGGGTCACATGTAGGGTATTTATACTGCCCTGGCATTTTAGGGGCCCTAAGCGTGAGAAGAAAATGCGTAAAAATGCCCTCTAAAAGGTACTCATTGGTTTTAGGGCCCCTTTGCGCATCTTGGCTGCAAAAAGTGTCACACATGTGGTATCGCCGTACTCAGGAGAAGTAGGGCAATGTGTTTTGGGGTGTATTTTTATATATACCCATGCTGGGTGAGAGAATATCTCTGTAAAATTGACAACTTTGAATAAAAAATTTAAAAGTTGTCGTTTGCAGCTGATATTTCTCACACACAGCATGGGTATATATAAAAATACACCCCAACACATTGCCCTACTCTCCTGAATACGGCGATGCCTACATGGTGACACTTTGCAGCCAAGATGCAAGGGGCCTAAAACCAATGAGTACCTTTAGGATTTCACAGGACATTTTTACGCATTTGGATTTTCACGCTTTAGGACCCCTAAAATGCCAGGGCAGTATAAATACCCCACAAGTGACCCCATTGTGGAAAGAAGACACCCCAAGGTATTCCGTGAGGGGCATGGCGAGTTCACAGAAAAAAAATTTGGCACAAGTTAGCGGAAATGGTATTTTTTTTTTTTTTACAGTCTCACATTCCACTAACTTGTGACAAAAAATAAAATTTTACATGAACTCACCATACCCCTCACGGAATACCTTGGGGTGTCTTCTTTCTAAAATGGGGTCACATGTGAGGTGTTTGTACTGCTCTGGCATTTTAGGGGTCTCCGCAATCATTACACGTATGGCCAGAATTAGGAGTTTTGCTATTCTCCTTATATTGACCATACGGGTAATGAGACTTCTCCGTTCAGCCTCTGCGCTGAAAAGAAAAAAATGAGCGTCTGAGATTTTCCATTCACATTGATCAATGTGGATGAAAAAATCTCTAAAAAATGTGCAAAAAAAAGAGGAAAAGCTATAAAGCTGCGATCGCTAAGGGACCTAAGGCCTCATTCAAGCGTCCGCAATTCTGTTCATCAAAATTTTGCGGAACAGAAATGTGAATACATTCAATTCTATGGGGACAGAGCTTTTGTCCGCTCGGATCGTAATTGCGGATCCGTAGTGAAGATCACAAAAGTATAGAACATGTCCTATTCTTGTCCGCAGTTGCCGGACAAGAAGAGCATTTTCTATATAGTTCTGGCAATGTCGGATCCGCAAAATGCGGAAAGCACATTGCTGGTGTCCGTGTTTTGCGGATCCGCAGATTCTGCGGATCCGTGGATCATAAAACACATGCGGACATCTGAATAGAGCCTTACAGGGGGTGATCAGTGACAGGGGGTGACAGGGGGTGATCAGGGGGTGACATGGGAGATCAGGGGTTAATCAGTGACAGGGGGTGGTGGGTGGGGCGGTGGGGGGATGGGTTGTGTGGTGATTGGTGCACTTTGATATTTTTCTCTGGTGGTCCCAAGCAAAGGGACCACCAGAGAAGCGGGCAGCAAGCAGATCAGGCGCTGTTCACAGAACAGCGTCTGATCTGCGATTTTCTGCCATATACAGCCTGCCAGCGCACGATCGGCGCTGGCAGGCTGTAGTATAACTACATGCGGCGCGCCGATGGCGCGCATTGCGCATGTGCGGGCGCGTCCTCGCGTCATCTGGCATCTTGCGAGATGACGCGCCGATGCGTCCGATCAGAGCTACAGGGCCGCCGCCAGGGCGCAATCCTGCGTGCGAGCGGTCCTGCTGATTAAGCTACAGTTGTCATTTCAATGAATAAGAAATGTTGGCAAGGGTTTGTATTGCAACCACAGAAAGTCAGCAAGGAGAAAACCTAGTTTATGAGCACTTTTCACTATAGCTGCATTAAAATACTGGGTTGGAATCTGCTTTTCGATTCCTGCAGCATGTAGCTCAGTTACAGAGGTGCTAAGTTAATTTAGTGGTAGCACAGAACTTTGATTGGACAGGCTGGTGCATCCTCTTTCTGCCAACTCCAAAAAGGCATAAAGGTATGGTATCTCATGAGAGGTGGTGAGTTTCAGAAGCTAAGCTGAACTGCACCTGCATTTCAGCGGCCAAAAAGCAAGAAACAGAAAAGGCTTAGCTTTGTCGGTGGCCGCTTTATATTCCTGTGTTGAAAGCGAGTAACGAGGGTTAATCTAAGAGTTCAGTTTTCCATACCATCAGGAACAGTTAAGAAGGCTTTTGTGTTCTGGGCTTGCTAATAGACGCTGGACAGTATTCCAATTTGCACAGAAGCGCCACTAGTTCCCTCAAACAAATCTTTCATAATCTGACACCTTCGTTTGGCGCACACAAAAACGTGCCCTTACCTGTTGATTGGTGCCCTTACCTGTTGAGGTGCATGGATCCACACCTGACTGAAGAATGAAGCATCATGGCTGCTGCCAGGGAGGAAAACAGCAAGGGTCTATTGTGATGTCATCATCCATGTATGCTGAAGGGTTCCATTGTGACACGCTCAGTGTTCTGTCTATTGAAATTTTTATGGAGGCTGCCATATTTATTTTCTGGAGGCTGCCATTTTGATTTGCAGTTAAACACAGCTGTCATTTCAATGAATAAGAAATGTTGGAAAGGGATTGGATTGCAACCACAGAAGTCAGCAAGGAGAAAACCTAGTTTATGAGCACTTTTCACTATAGCTGCATTAAAATACTGGGTTGGAATCTGCTTTTGGATTCCTGCAGCATGTAGCTCAGTTACAGAGGTGCTAAGGTAATTTAGTGCTAGCACAGAACTTTGATTGGACAGGCTGGTGCATCCTCATTCTGCCAACTCCAAAAATGCATAAAAGGTATGGTATCTCATGAGAGGTGGTGAGTTGCAGAAGCTAAGCTGAACTGCACCTGCATTTCAGCGGCCAAAAAGCAAGAAACAGAAAAGGCTTAGCTTTGTCAGTGGCCGCTTTATAATCCTGTGTTGAGAAAGCGAGTAACGAGGGTTAATCTAAGAGTTCAGTTTTCCATACCATCAGGAACAGTTAAGAAGGCTTTTGTGTTCTGGGCTTGCTAATAGACGCTGGACAGTATTCCAATTTGCACAGAAGCGCCACTAGTTCCCTCAAACAAATCTTTCATAATCTGACACCTTCGTTTGGCGCACACAAAAACGTGCCCTTACCTGTTGATTGGCGCCCTTACCTGTTGAGGTGCATGGATCCACACCTGACTGAAGAATGAAGCATCATGGCTGCTGCCAGGGAGGAAAACAGCAAGGGTCCATTGTGATATCATCATCCATGTATGCTGAAGGGTTCCATTGTGACACGCTCTGTGTTCCGTCTATTGAAATTTTAATGGAGGCTGCCATATTGATTTTCTGGAGGCAGCCATTTTGATTTGAAGTTAAACACAGTTGTCATTTCAATGAATAAGAAATGTTGGCAAGGGTTTGTATTGCAACCACAGAAGTCAGCAAGGAGAAAACCTAGTTTATGAGCACTTTTCACTATAGCTGCATTAAAATACTGGGTTGGAATCTACTTTTCGATTCCTGCAGCATGTAGCTCAGCTACAGAGGTGCTAAGTTAATTTAGTGCTAGCACAGAACTTTGATTGGACAGGCTGGTGCATTCTCATTCTGCCAACTCCAAAAATGCATAAAAGGTATGGTATCTCATGAGAGGTGGTGAGTTGCAGAAGTTAAGCTGAACTGCACCTGCATTTCAGCGGCCAAAAAGCAAGAAACAGAAAATCTCTTAGCTTTCTCGGTGGCCGCTTTATATTCCTGTGTTGAGAATGCGAGTAACGAGGGTTAATCTAAGAGTTCAGTTTTCCATACCATCAGGAACAGTTAAGAAGGCTTTTGTGTTCTGGGCTTGCTAATAGACGCTGGACAGTATTCCAATCTGCACAGAAGCGCCACTAGTTCCCTCAAACAAATCTTTCATAATCTGACACCTTCGTTTGACGCACACAAAAAACGTGCCCTTACCTGTTGATTGGCGCCCTTACCTGTTGAGGTGCATGGATCCACACCTGACTGAAGAATGAAGCATCATGGCTGCTGCCAGGGAGGAAAACAGCAAGGGTCCATTGTGATGTCATCATCCATGTATGCTGAAGGGTTCCATTGTGACACGCTCAGTGTTCCGTCTATTGAAATTTTTATGGAGGCTGCCATATTGATTTTCTGGAGGCAGCCATTTTGATTTGCAGTTAAACACAGTTGTCATTTCAATGAATAAGAAATGTTGGCAAGGGATTGGATTGCAACCACAGAAGTCAGCAAGGAGAAAACCTAGTTTATGAGCACTTTTCACTATAGCTGCATTAAAATACTGGGTTGGAATCTGCTTTTGGATTCCTGCAGCATGTAGCTCAGTTACAGAGGTGCTAAGTTCATTTAGTGCTAGCACAGAACTTTGATTGGACAGGCTGGTGCATCCTCATTCTGCCAACTCCAAAAATGCATAAAAGGTATGGTATCTCATGAGAGGTGGTGAGTTGCAGAAGCTAAGCTGAACTGCACCTGCATTTCAGCGGCCAAAAAGCAAGAAACAGAAAAGGCTTAGCTTTGTCGGTGGCCGCTTTATATTCCTGTGTTGAGAAAGCGAGTAACGAGGGTTAATCTAAGAGTTCAGTTTTCCATACCATCAGGAACAGTTAAGAAGGCTTTTGTGTTCTGGGCTTGCTAATAGACGCTGGACAGTATTCCAATCTGCACAGAAGCGCCACTAGTTCCCTCAAACAAATCTTTCATAATCTGACACCTTCGTTTGACGCACACAAAACGTGCCCTTACCTGTTGATTGGCGCCCTTACCTGTTGAGGTGCATGGATCCACACCTGACTGAAGAATGAAGCATCATGGCTGCTGCCAGGGAGGAAAACAGCAAGGGTCCATTGTGATGTCATCATCCATGTATGCTGAAGGGTTCCATTGTGACACGCTCTGTGTTCCGTCTATTGAAATTTTAATGGAGGCTGCCATATTGATTTTCTGGAGGCAGCCATTTTGATTTGAAGTTAAACACAGTTGTCATTTCAATGAATAAGAAATGTTGGAAAGGGATAGGATTGCAACCACAGAAGTCAGCAAGGAGAAAACGTAGTTTATGAGCACTTTTCACTATAGCTGCATTAAAATACTGGGTTGGAATCTGCTTTTGGATTCCTGCAGCATGTAGCTCAGTTACAGAGGTGCTAAGTTCATTTAGTGCTAGCACAGAACTTTGATTGGACAGGCTGGTGCATCCTCATTCTGCCAACTCCAAAAATGCATAAAAGGTATGGTATCTCATGAGAGGTGGTGAGTTGCAGAAGCTAAGCTGAACTGCACCTGCATTTCAGCGGCCAAAAAGCAAGAAACAGAAAAGGCTTAGCTTTGTCAGTGGCCGCTTTATAATCCTGTGTTGAGAAAGCGAGTAACGAGGGTTAATCTAAGAGTTCAGTTTTCCATACCATCAGGAACAGTTAAGAAGGCTTTTGTGTTCTGGGCTTGCTAATAGACGCTGGACAGTATTCCAATCTGCACAGAAGCGCCACTAGTTCCCTCAAACAAATCTTTCATAATCTGACACCTTTGTTTGGCGCACACAAAAACGTGCCCTTACCTGTTGATTGGTGCCCTTACCTGTTGAGGTGCATGGATCCACACCTGACTGAAGAATGAAGCATCATGGCTGCTGCCAGGGAGGAAAACAGCAAGGGTCTATTGTGATGTCATCATCCATGTATGCTGAAGGGTTCCATTGTGACACGCTCAGTGTTCCGTCTATTGAAATTTTTATGGAGGCTGCCATATTGATTTTCTGGAGGCAGCCATTTTGATTTGCAGTTAAACACAGTTGTCATTTCAATGAATAAGAAATGTTGGCAAGGGTTTGTATTGCAACCACAGAAGTCAGCAAGGAGAAAACCTAGTTTATGAGCACTTTTCACTATAGCTGCATTAAAATACTGGGTTGGAATCTACTTTTCGATTCCTGCAGCATGTAGCTCAGTTACAGAGGTGCTAAGTTAATTTAGTGCTAGCACAGAACTTTGATTGGACAGGCTGGTGCATCCTCATTCTGCCAACTCCAAAAATGCATAAAAGGTATGGTATCTCATGAGAGGTGGTGAGTTGCAGAAGTTAAGCTGAACTGCACCTGCATTTCAGCGGCCAAAAAGCAAGAAACAGAAAAGGCTTAGCTTTGTCGGTGGCCGCTTTATATTCCTGTGTTGAGAAAGCGAGTAACGAGGGTTAATCTAAGAGTTCAGTTTTCCATACCATCAGGAACAGTTAAGAAGGCTTTTGTGTTCTGGGCTTGCTAATAGACGCTGGACAGTATTCTAATCTGCACAGAAGCGCCACTAGTTCCCTCAAACAAATCTTTCATAATCTGACACCTTTGTTTGACGCACACAAAAACGTGCCCTTACCTGTTGATTGGTGCCCTTACCTGTTGAGGTGCATGGATCCACACCTGACTGAAGAATGAAGCATCATGGCTGCTGCCAGGGAGGAAAACAGCAAGGGTCCATTGTGATGTCATCATCCATGTATGCTGAAGGGTTCCATTGTGACACGCTCAGTGTTCCGTCTATTGAAATTTTTATGGAGGCTGCCATATTGATTTTCTGGAGGCAGCCATTTTGATTTGCAGTTAAACACAGTTGTCATTTCAATGAATAAGAAATGTTGGCAAGGGATTGGATTGCAACCACAGAAGTCAGCAAGGAGAAAACCTAGTTTATGAGCACTTTTCACTATAGCTGCATTAAAATACTGGGTTGGAATCTGCTTTTCGATTCCTGCAGCATGTAGCTCAGCTACAGAGGTGCTAAGTTAATTTAGTGCTAGTACAGAACTTTGATTGGACAGGCTGGTGCATCCTCATTCTGCCAACTCCAAAAATGCATAAAAGGTATGGTATCTCATGAGAGGTGGTGAGTTGCAGAAGCTAAGCTGAACTGCACCTGCATTTCAGCGGCCAAAAAGCAAGAAACAGAAAAGGCTTAGCTTTGTCAGTGGCCGCTTTATATTCCTGTGTTGAGAAAGCGAGTAACGAGGGTTTATCTAAGAGTTCAGTTTCCCATACCATCAGGAACAGTTAAGAAGGCTTTTGTGTTCTGGGCTTGCTAATAGACGCTGGACAGTATTCTAATCTGCACAGAAGCGCCACTTGTTCCCTCAAACAAATCTTTCATAATCTGACACCTTCGTTTGACGCACACAAAAACGTGCCCTTACCTGTTGATTGCTGCCCTTACCTGTTGAGGTGCATGGATCCACACCTGACTGAAGAATGAAGCATCATGGCTGCTGCCAGGGAGGAAAACAGCAAGGGTCTATTGTGATGTCATCATCCATGTATGCTGAAGGGTTCCATTGTGACACGCTCTGTGTTCCGTCTATTGAAATTTTTATGGAGGCTGCCATATTGATTTTCTGGAGGCAGCCATTTTGATTTGCAGTTAAACACAGTTGTCATTTCAAGGAATAAGAAATGTTGGCAAGGGTTTGTATTGCAACCACAGAAGTCAGCAAGGAGAAAACCTAGTTTATGAGCACTTTTCACTATAGCTGCATTAAAATACTGGGTTGGAATCTACTTTTCGATTCCTGCAGCATGTAGCTCAGTTACAGAGGTGCTAAGTTAATTTAGTTCTAGCACAGAACTTTTATTGGACAGGCTGGTGCATCCTCATTCTGCCAACTCCAAAAATGTATAAAGGTATGGTATATCATGAGAGGTGGTGAGTTTCAGAAGCTAAGCTGAACTGCACCTGCATTTCAGCGGCCAAAAAGCAAGAAACAGAAAAGGCTTAGCTTTGTCGGTGGCCGCTTTATATTCCTGTGTTGAGAAAGCGAGTAACGAGGGTTAATCTAAGAGTTCAGTTTTCCATACCATCAGGAACAGTTAAGAAGGCTTTTGTGTTCTGGGCTTGCTAATAGACGCTGGACAGTATTCCAATCTGCACAGAAGCGCCACTAGTTCCCTCAAACAAATCTTTCATAATCTGACACCTTTGTTTGACACACACAAAAACGTGCCCTTACCTGTTGATTGGTGCTCTTACCTGTTGAGGTGCATGGATCCACACCTGACTGAAGAATGAAGCATCATGGCTGCTGCCAGGGAGGAAAACAGCAAGGGTCCATTGTGATGTCATCATCCATGTATGCTGAAGGGTTCCATTGTGACACGCTCTGTGTTCCGTCTATTGAAATTTTTATGGAGGCTGCCATATTGATTTTCTGGAGGCAGCCATTTTGATTTGCAGTTAAACACAGTTGTCATTTTAATGAATAAGAAATGTTGGCAAGGGATTGGATTGCAACCACAGAAGTCAGCAAGGAGAAAACCTAGTTTATGAGCACTTTTCACTATAGCTGCATTAAAATACTGGGTTGGAATCTGCTTTTGGATTCCTGCAGCATGTAGCTCAGTTACAGAGGTGCTAAGGTAATTCAGTGCTAGCACAGAACTTTGATTGGACAGGCTGGTGCATCCTCATTCTGCCAACTCCAAAAATGCATAAAAGGTATGGTATATCATGAGAGGTGGTGAGTTTCAGAAGCTAAGCTGAACTGCACCTGCATTTCAGCGGCCAAAAAGCAAGAAACAGAAAAGGCTTAGCTTTGTCGGTGGCCGCTTTATATTCCTGTGTTGAGAAAGCGAGTAACGAGGGTTAATCTAAGAGTTCAGTTTTCCATACCATCAGGAACAGTTAAGAAGGCTTTTGTGTTCTGGGCTTGCTAATAGACGCTGGACAGTATTCCAATCTGCACAGAAGCGCCACTAGTTCCCTCAAACAAATCTTTCATAATCTGACACCTTTGTTTGACACACACAAAACGTGCCCTTACCTGTTGATTGGTGCTCTTACCTGTTGAGGTGCATGGATCCACACCTGACTGAAGAATGAAGCATCATGGCTGCTGCCAGGGAGGAAAACAGCAAGGGTCCATTGTGATGTCATCATCCATGTATGCTGAAGGGTTCCATTGTGACACGCTCAGTGTTCCGTCTATTGAAATTTTTATGGAGGCTGCCATATTGATTTTCTGGAGGCAGCCATTTTGATTTGCAGTTAAACACAGTTGTCATTTCAATGAATAAGAAATGTTGGCAAGGGATTGGATTGCAACCACAGAAGTCAGCAAGGAGAAAACGTAGTTTATGAGCACTTTTCACTATAGCTGCATTAAAATACTGGGTTGGAATCTGCTTTTGGATTCCTGCAGCATGTAGCTCAGTTACAGAGGTGCTAAGTTCATTTAGTGCTAGCACAGAACTTTGATTGGACAGGCTGGTGCATCCTCATTCTGCCAACTCCAAAAATGCATAAAAGGTATGGTATCTCATGAGAGGTGGTGAGTTGCAGAAGCTAAGCTGAACTGCACCTGCATTTCAGCGGCCAAAAAGCAAGAAACAGAAAAGGCTTAGCTTTGTCAGTGGCCGCTTTATAATCCTGTGTTGAGAAAGCGAGTAACGAGGGTTAATCTAAGAGTTCAGTTTTCCATACCATCAGGAACAGTTAAGAAGGCTTTTGTGTTCTGGGCTTGCTAATAGACGCTGGACAGTATTCCAATCTGCACAGAAGCGCCACTAGTTCCCTCAAACAAATCTTTCATAATCTGACACCTTTGTTTGACACACACAAAAACGTGCCCTTACCTGTTGATTGGTGCCCTTACCTGTTGAGGTGCATGGATCCACACCTGACTGAAGAATGAAGCATCATGGCTGCTGCCAGGGAGGAAAACAGCAAGGGTCCATTGTGATGTCATCATCCATGTATGCTGAAGGGTTCCATTGTGACACGCTCAGTGTTCCGTCTATTGAAATTTTTATGGAGGCTGCCATATTGATTTTCTGGAGGCAGCCATTTTGATTTGCAGTTAAACACAGTTGTCATTTCAATGAATAAGAAATGTTGGCAAGGGATTGGATTGCAACCACAGAAGTCAGCAAGGAGAAAACCTAGTTTATGAGCACTTTTCACTATAGCTGCATTAAAATACTGGGTTGGAATCTACTTTTCGATTCCTGCAGCATGTAGCTCAGTTACAGAGGTGCTAAGTTAATTTAGTGCTAGCACAGAACTTTGATTGGACAGGCTGGTGCATCCTCATTCTGCCAACTCCAAAAATGCATAAAAGGTATGGTATATCATGAGAGGTGGTGAGTTGCAGAAGTTAAGCTGAACTGCACCTGCATTTCAGCGGCCAAAAAGCAAGAAACAGAAAAGGCTTAGCTTTGTCGGTGGCCGCTTTATATTCCTGTGTTGAGAAAGCGAGTAACGAGGGTTAATCTAAGAGTTCAGTTTTCCATACCATCAGGAACAGTTAAGAAGGCTTTTGTGTTCTGGGCTTGCTAATAGACGCTGGACAGTATTCCAATCTGCACAGAAGCGCCACTAGTTCCCTCAAACAAATCTTTCATAATCTGACACCTTTGTATGACGCACACAAAAACGTGCCCTTACCTGTTGATTGGTGACCTTACCTGTTGAGGTGCATGGATCCACACCTGACTGAAGAATGAAGCATCATGGCTGCTGCCAGGGAGGAAAACAGCAAGGGTCCATTGTGATGTCATCATCCATGTATGCTGAAGGGTTCCATTGTGACACGCTCAGTGTTCCGTCTATTGAAATTTTTATGGAGGCTGCCATATTGATTTTCTGGAGGCAGCCATTTTGATTTGCAGTTAAACACAGTTGTCATTTCAATGAATAAGAAATGTTGGCAAGGGATTGGATTGCAACCACAGAAGTCAGCAAGGAGAAAACCTAGTTTATGAGCACTTTTCACTATAGCTGCATTAAAATACTGGGTTGGAATCTGCTTTTGGATTCCTGCAGCATGTAGCTCAGTTACAGAGGTGCTAAGTTAATTTAGTGCTAGCACAGAACTTTGATTGGACAGGCTGGTGCATCCTCATTCTGCCAACTCCAAAAATGCATAAAAGGTATGGTATCTCATGAGAGGTGGTGAGTTGCAGAAGTTAAGCTGAACTGCACCTGCATTTCAGCGGCCAAAAAGCAAGAAACAGAAAAGGCTTAGCTTTGTCGGTGGCCGCTTTATATTCCTGTGTTGAGAAAGCGAGTAACGAGGGTTAATCTAAGAGTTCAGTTTTCCATACCATCAGGAACAGTTAAGAAGGCTTTTGTGTTCTGGGCTTGCTAATAGACGCTGGACAGTATTACAATCTGCACAGAAGCGCCACTAGTTCCCTCAAACAAATCTTTCATAATCTGACACCTTTGTATGACGCACACAAAAACGTGCCCTTACCTGTTGATTGGTGCTCTTACCTGTTGAGGTGCATGGATCCACACCTGACTGAAGAATGAAGCATCATGGCTGCTGCCAGGGAGGAAAACAGCAAGGGTCCATTGTGATGTCATCATCCATGTATGATGAAGGGTTCCATTGTGACACGCTCAGTGTTCCGTCTATTGAAATTTTTATAAAGGCTGCCATATTGATTTTCTGGAGGCAGCCATTTTGATTTGCAGTTAAACATAGTTGTCATTTTAATGAATAAGAAATGTTGGCAAGGGATTGGATTGCAACCACAGAAGTCAGCAAGAAGAAAACCTAGTTTATGAGCACTTTTCACTATAGCTGCATTAAAATACTGGATTGGAATCTGCTTTTGGATTCCTGCAGCATGTAGCTCAGTTACAGAGGTGCTAAGTTCATTTAGTGCTAGCACAGAACTTTGATTGGACAGGCTGGTGCATCCTCGTTCTGCCAACTCCAAAAATGCATAAAAGGTATGGTATCTCATGAGAGGTGGTGAGTTGCAGAAGCTAAGCTGAACTGCACCTGCATTTCAGCGGCCAAAAAGCAAGAAACAGAAAAGGCTTAGCTTTGTCAGTGGCCGCTTTATAATCCTGTGTTGAGAAAGCGAGTAACGAGGGTTAATCTAAGAGTTCAGTTTTCCATACCATCAGGAACAGTTAAGAAGGCTTTTGTGTTCTGGGCTTGCTAATGGACGCTGGACAGTATTCCAATCTGCACAGAAGCGCCACTAGTTCCCTCAAACAAATCTTTCATAATATGACACCTTTGTATGACGCACACAAAAACGTGCCCTTACCTGTTGATTGGTGACCTTACCTGTTGTGGTGCATGGATCCACACCTGACTGAAGAATGAAGCATCATGGCTGCTGCCAGGGAGGAAAACAGCAAGGGTCTATTGTGATGTCATCATCCATGTATGCTGAAGGGTTCCATTGTGACACGCTCAGTGTTCCGTCTATTGAAATTTTTATGGAGGCTGCCATATTGATTTTCTGGAGGCAGCCATTTTGATTTGCAGTTAAACACAGTTGTCATTTCAATGAATAAGAAATGTTGGCAAGGGATTGGATTGCAACCACAGAAGTCAGCAAGGAGAAAACCTAGTTTATGAGCACTTTTCACTATAGCTGCATTAAAATACTGGGTTGGAATCTGCTTTTCGATTCCTGCAGCATGTAGCTCAGCTACAGAGGTGCTAAGTTAATTTAGTGCTAGTACAGAACTTTGATTGGACAGGCTGGTGCATCCTCATTCTGCCAACTCCAAAAATGCATAAAAGGTATGGTATCTCATGAGAGGTGGTGAGTTGCAGAAGCTAAGCTGAACTGCACCTGCATTTCAGCGGCCAAAAAGCAAGAAACAGAAAAGGCTTAGCTTTGTCAGTGGCCGCTTTATATTCCTGTGTTGAGAAAGCGAGTAACGAGGGTTTATCTAAGAGTTCAGTTTCCCATACCATCAGGAACAGTTAAGAAGGCTTTTGTGTTCTGGGCTTGCTAATAGACGCTGGACAGTATTCTAATCTGCACAGAAGCGCCACTAGTTCCCTCAAACAAATCTTTCATAATCTGACACCTTCGTTTGACGCACACAAAAACGTGCCCTTACCTGTTGATTGCTGCCCTTACCTGTTGAGGTGCATGGATCCACACCTGACTGAAGAATGAAGCATCATGGCTGCTGCCAGGGAGGAAAACAGCAAGGGTCTATTGTGATGTCATCATCCATGTATGCTGAAGGGTTCCATTGTGACACGCTCTGTGTTCCGTCTATTGAAATTTTTATGGAGGCTGCCATATTGATTTTCTGGAGGCAGCCATTTTGATTTGCAGTTAAACACAGTTGTCATTTCAAGGAATAAGAAATGTTGGCAAGGGTTTGTATTGCAACCACAGAAGTCAGCAAGGAGAAAACCTAGTTTATGAGCACTTTTCACTATAGCTGCATTAAAATACTGGGTTGGAATCTGCTTTTGGATTCCTGCAGCATGTAGCTCAGTTACAGAGGTGCTAAGTTAATTTAGTTCTAGCACAGAACTTTGATTGGACAGGCTGGTGCATCCTCATTCTGCCAACTCCAAAAATGCATAAAAGGTATGGTATATCATGAGAGGTGGTGAGTTTCAGAAGCTAAGCTGAACTGCACCTGCATTTCAGCGGCCAAAAAGCAAGAAACAGAAAAGGCTTAGCTTTGTCGGTGGACGCTTTATATTCCTGTGTTGAGAAAGCGAGTAACGAGGGTTAATCTAAGAGTTCAGTTTTCCATACCATCAGGAACAGTTAAGAAGGCTTTTGTGTTCTGTGCTTGCTAATTGACGCTGGACAGTATTCCAATCTGCACAGAAGCGCCACTAGTTCCCTCAAACAACTCTTTCATAATCTGACACCTTTGTTTGACACACACAAAAACGTGCCCTTACCTGTTGATTGGTGCTCTTACCTGTTGAGGTGCATGAATCCACACCTGACTGAAGAATGAAGCATCATGGCTGCTGCCAGGGTGGAAAACAGCAAGGGTCCATTGTGATGTCATCATCCATGTATGCTGAAGGGTTCCATTGTGACACGCTCAGTGTTCCGTCTATTGAAATTTTTATGGAGGCTGCCATATTGATTTTCTGGAGGCAGCCATTTTGATTTGCAGTTAAACACAGTTGTCATTTCAATGAATAAGAAATGTTGGCAAGGGATTGGATTGCAACCACAGAAGTCAGCAAGGAGAAAACCTAGTTTATGAGCACTTTTCACTATAGCTGCATTAAAATACTGGGTTGGAATCTGCTTTTCGATTCCTGCAGCATGTAGCTCAGCTACAGAGGTGGTAAGTTAATTTAGTGCTAGCACAGAACTTTGATTGGACAGGCTGGTGCATCCTCATTCTGCCAACTCCAAAAATGCATACAAGGTATGGTATCTCATGAGAGATGGTGAGTTTCAGAAGCTAAGCTGAACTGCACCTGCATTTCAGCGGCCAAAAAGCAAGAAACAGAAAAGGCTTAGCTTTGTCAGTGGCCGCTTTATATTCCTGTGTTGAGAAAGCGAGTAACGAGGGTTTATCTAAGAGTTCAGTTTCCCATACCATCAGGAACAGTTAAGAAGGCTTTTGTGTTCTGGGCTTGCTAATAGACGCTGGACAGTATTCTAATCTGCACAGAAGCGCCACTTGTTCCCTCAAACAAATCTTTCATAATCTGACACCTTCGTTTGACGCACACAAAAACGTGCCCTTACCTGTTGATTGCTGCCCTTACCTGTTGAGGTGCATGGATCCACACCTGACTGAAGAATGAAGCATCATGGCTGCTGCCAGGGAGGAAAACAGCAAGGGTCTATTGTGATGTCATCATCCATGTATGCTGAAGGGTTCCATTGTGACACGCTCTGTGTTCCGTCTATTGAAATTTTTATGGAGGCTGCCATATTGATTTTCTGGAGGCAGCCATTTTGATTTGCAGTTAAACACAGTTGTCATTTCAAGGAATAAGAAATGTTGGCAAGGGTTTGTATTGCAACCACAGAAGTCAGCAAGGAGAAAACCTAGTTTATGAGCACTTTTCACTATAGCTGCATTAAAATACTGGGTTGGAATCTACTTTTCGATTCCTGCAGCATGTAGCTCAGTTACAGAGGTGCTAAGTTAATTTAGTTCTAGCACAGAACTTTTATTGGACAGGCTGGTGCATCCTCATTCTGCCAACTCCAAAAATGTATAAAAGGTATGGTATATCATGAGAGGTGGTGAGTTTCAGAAGCTAAGCTGAACTGCACCTGCATTTCAGCGGCCAAAAAGCAAGAAACAGAAAAGGCTTAGCTTTGTCGGTGGCCGCTTTATATTCCTGTGTTGAGAAAGCGAGTAACGAGGGTTAATCTAAGAGTTCAGTTTTCCATACCATCAGGAACAGTTAAGAAGGCTTTTGTGTTCTGGGCTTGCTAATAGACGCTGGACAGTATTCCAATCTGCACAGAAGCGCCACTAGTTCCCTCAAACAAATCTTTCATAATCTGACACCTTTGTTTGACACACACAAAAACGTGCCCTTACCTGTTGATTGGTGCTCTTACCTGTTGAGGTGCATGGATCCACACCTGACTGAAGAATGAAGCATCATGGCTGCTGCCAGGGAGGAAAACAGCAAGGGTCCATTGTGATGTCATCATCCATGTATGCTGAAGGGTTCCATTGTGACACGCTCAGTGTTCCGTCTATTGAAATTTTTATGGAGGCTGCCATATTGATTTTCTGGAGGCAGCCATTTTGATTTGCAGTTAAACACAGTTGTCATTTCAATGAATAAGAAATGTTGGCAAGGGATTGGATTGCAACCACAGAAGTCAGCAAGGAGAAAACCTAGTTTATGAGCACTTTTCACTATAGCTGCATTAAAATACTGGGTTGGAATCTGCTTTTCGATTCCTGCAGCATGTAGCTCAGCTACAGAGGTGCTAAGTTAATTTAGTGCTAGCACAGAACTTTGATTGGACAGGCTGGTGCATCCTCATTCTGCCAACTCCAAAAATGCATAAAAGGTATGGTATCTCATGAGAGGTGGTGAGTTGCAGAAGCTAAGCTGAACTGCACCTGCATTTCAGCGGCCAAAAAGCAAGAAACAGAAAAGGCTTAGCTTTGTCAGTGGCCGCTTTATATTCCTGTGTTGAGAAAGCGAGTAACGAGGGTTAATCTAAGAGTTCAGTTTTCCATACCATCAGGAACAGTTAAGAAGGCTTTTGTGTTCTGGGCTTGCTAATAGACGCTGGACAGTATTCCAATCTGCACAGAAGCGCCACTTGTTCCCTCAAACAAATCTTTCATAATCTGACACCTTCGTTTGACGCACACAAAAACGTGCCCTTACCTGTTGATTGGTGCCCTTACCTGTTGAGGTGCATGGATCCACACCTGACTGAAGAATGAAGCATCATGGCTGCTGCCAGGGAGGAAAACAGCAAGGGTCTATTGTGATGTCATCATCCATGTATGCTGAAGGGTTCCATTGTGACACGCTCTGTGTTCCGTCTATTGAAATTTTTATGGAGGCTGCCATATTGATTTTCTGGAGGCAGCCATTTTGATTTGCAGTTAAACACAGTTGTCATTTTAATGAATAAGAAATGTTGGCAAGGGATTGGATTGCAACCACAGAAGTCAGCAAGGAGAAAACCTAGTTTATGAGCACTTTTCACTATAGCTGCATTAAAATACTGGGTTGGAATCTGCTTTTGGATTCCTGCAGCATGTAGCTCAGTTACAGAGGTGCTAAGGTAATTCAGTGCTAGCACAGAACTTTGATTGGACAGGCTGGTGCATCCTCATTCTGCCAACTCCAAAAATGCATAAAAGGTATGGTATATCATGAGAGGTGGTGAGTTTCAGAAGCTAAGCTGAACTGCACCTGCATTTCAGCGGCCAAAAGCAAGAAACAGAAAAGGCTTAGCTTTGTCGGTGGCCGCTTTATATTCCTGTGTTGAGAAAGCGAGTAACGAGGGTTAATCTAAGAGTTCAGTTTTCCATACCATCAGGAACAGTTAAGAAGGCTTTTGTGTTCTGGGCTTGCTAATAGACGCTGGACAGTATTCCAATCTGCACAGAAGCGCCACTAGTTCCCTCAAACAAATCTTTCATAATCTGACACCTTCGATTGACGCACACAAAACGTGCCCTTACCTGTTGATTGCTGCCCTTACCTGTTGAGGTGCATGGATCCACACCTGACTGAAGAATGAAGCATCATGGCTGCTGCCAGGGAGGAAAACAGCAAGGGTCTATTGTGATGTCATCATCCATGTATGCTGAAGGGTTCCATTGTGACACGCTCAGTGTTCCGTCTATTGAAATTTTTATGGAGGCTGCCATATTGATTTTCTGGAGGCAGCCATTTTGATTTGCAGTTAAACACAGTTGTCATTTCAATGAATAAGAAATGTTGGCAAGGGTTTGTATTGCAACCACAGAAGTCAGCAAGGAGAAAACCTAGTTTATGAGCACTTTTCACTATAGCTGCATTAAAATACTGGGTTGGAATCTGCTTTTGGATTCCTGCAGCATGTAGCTCAGTTACAGAGGTGCTAAGGTAATTTAGTGCTAGCACAGAACTTTGATTGGACAGGCTGGTGCATCCTCTTCTGCCAACTCCAAAATGCATAAAAGGTATGGTATCTCATGAGAGGTGGTGAGTTGCAGAAGTTAAGCTGAACTGCACCTGCATTTCAGCGGCCAAAAAGCAAGAAACAGAAAATCTCTTAGCTTTCTCGGTGGCCGCTTTATATTCCTGTGTTGAGAATGCGAGTAACGAGGGTTAATCTAAGAGTTCAGTTTTCCATACCATCAGGAACAGTTAAGAAGGCTTTTGTGTTCTGGGCTTGCTAATAGACGCTGGACAGTATTCCAATCTGCACAGAAGCGCCACTAGTTCCCTCAAACAAATCTTTCATAATCTGACACCTTCGTTTGACGCGCACAAAAACGTGCCCTTACCTGTTGATTGGCGCCCTTACCTGTTGAGGTGCATGGATCCACACCTGACTGAAGAATGAAGCATCATGGCTGCTGCCAGGGAGGAAAACAGCAAGGGTCCATTGTGATGTCATCATCCATGTATGCTGAAGGGTTCCATTGTGACACGCTCTGTGTTCCGTCTATTTAAATTTTTATGGAGGCTGCCATATTGATTTTCTGGAGGCAGCCATTTTGATTTGAAGTTAAACACAGTTGTCATTTCAATGAATACGAAATGTTGGAAAGGGATAGGATTGCAACCACAGAAGTCAGCAAGGAGAAAACGTAGTTTATGAGCACTTTTCACTATAGCTGCATTAAAATACTGGGTTGGAATCTGCTTTTTGATTCCTGCAGCATATAGCTCAGCTACAGAGGTGCTAAGTTAATTTAGTGCTAGCACAGAACTTTGATTGGACAGGCTGGTGCATCCTCATTCTGCCAACTCCAAAAATGCATAAAAGGTATGGTATCTCATGAGAGGTGGTGAGTTGCAGAAGCTAAGCTGAACTGCACCTGCATTTCAGCGGCCAAAAACAAGAAACAGAAAAGGCTTAGCTTTGTCGGTGGCCGCTTTATATTTCTGTGTTGAGAAAGCGAGTAACGAGGGTTAATCTAAGAGTTCAGTTTTCCATACCATCAGGAACAGTTAAGAAGTCTTTTGTGTTCTGGGCTTGCTAATAGATGCTGGACAGTATTCCAATCTGCACAGAAGCGCCACTTGTTCCCTCAAACAAATCTTTCATAAGCTGAGACCTTCGTTTGACACACACAAAAACGTGCCCTTACCTGTTGATTGGTGCCCTTACATGTTGAGGTGCATGGATCCACACCTGACTGAAGAATGAAACATCATGGCTGCTGCCAGGGAGGAAAACAGCAAGGGTCTATTGTGATGTCATCATCCATGTATGCTGAAGGGTTCCATTGTGAGACGCTCAGTGTTCTGTCTATTGAAATTTTTATGGAGGCTGCCATATTTATTTTCTGGAGGCTGCCATTTTGATTTGCAGTTAAACACAGCTGTCATTTCAATGAATAAGAAATGTTGGCAATGGATTGGATTGCAACCACAGAAGTCAGCAAGGAGAAAGCCTAGTTTATGAGCACTTTTCACTATAGCTGCATTAAAATACTGGGTTGGAATCTGCTTTTGGATTCCTGCAGCATGTAGCTCAGTTACAGAGGTGCTAAGTTCATTTAGTGCTAGCACAGAACTTTGATTGGACAGGCTGGTGCATCCTCATTCTGCCAACTCCAAAAATGCATAAATGGTATGGTATCTCATGAGAGGTGGTGAGTTGCAGAAGATAAGCTGAACTGCACCTGCATTTCAGCGGCCAAAAAGCAAGAAACAGAAAAGGCTTAGCTTTGTCAGTGGCCGCTTTATAATCCTGTGTTGAGAAAGCGAGTAACGAGGGTTAATCTAAGAGTTCAGTTTTCCATACCATCAGGAACAGTTAAGAAGGCTTTTGTGTTCTGGGCTTGCTAATAGACGCTGGACAGTATTCCAATCTGCACAGAAGCGCCACTAGTTCCCTCAAACAAATCTTTCATAATCTGACACCTTCGCTTGACGCACACAAAAACGTGCCCTTACCTGTTGATTGGTGCCCTTACCTGTTGAGGTGCATGGATCCACACCTGACTGAAGAATGAAGCATCATGGCTGCTGCCAGGGAGGAAAACAGCAAGGGTCTATTGTGATGTCATCATCCATGTATGCTGAAGGGTTCCATTGTGACACGCTCAGTGTTCCGTCTATTGAAATTTTTATGGAGGCTGCCATATTGATTTTCTGGAGGCAGCCATTTTGATTTGCAGTTAAACACAGTTGTCATTTCAAGGAATAAGAAATGTTGGCAAGGGATTGTATTGCAACCACAGAAGTCAGCAAGGAGAAAACCTAGTTTATGAGCACTTTTCACTATAGCTGCATTAAAATACTGGGTTGGAATCTGCTTTTCGATTCCTGCAGCATGTAGCTCAGCTACAGAGGTGCTAAGTTAATTTAGTGCTAGTACAGAACTTTGATTGGACAGGCTGGTGCATCCTCATTCTGCCAACTCCAAAAATGCATAAAAGGTATGGTATCTCATGAGAGGTGGTGAGTTGCAGAAGTTAAGCTGAACTGCACCTGCATTTCAGCGGCCAAAAAGCAAGAAACAGAAAATCTCTTAGCTTTCTCGTTGGCCGCTTTATATTCCTGTGTTGAGAAAGCGAGTAACGACGGTTAATCTAAGAGTTCAGTTTTCCATACCATCAGGAACAGTTAAGAAGGCTTTTGTGTTCTGGGCTTGCTAATAGATGCTGGACAGTATTCCAATCTGCACAGAAGCGCCACTAGTTCCCTCAAACAAATCTTTCATAATCTGACACCTTCGTTTGACGCACACAAAAACGTGCCCTTTCCTGTTGATTGATGACCTTACCTGTTGAGGTGCATGGATCCACACCTGACTGAAGAATGAAGCATTATGGCTGCTGCCAGGGAGGAAAACAGCAAGGGTCTATTGTGATGTCATCATCCATGTATGCTGAAGGGTTCCATTGTGACACGCTCAGTGTTCTGTCTATTGAAATTTTTATGGAGGCTGCCATATTTATTTTGTGGAGGCTGCCATTTTGATTTGCAGTTAAACACAGCTGTCATTTCAATGAATAAGAAATGTTGGCAAGGGATTGGATTGCAACCACAGAAGTCAGCAAGGAGAAAACCTAGTTTATGAGCACTTTTCACTATAGCTGCATTAAAATACTGGGTTGGAATATACTTTTGGATTCCTGCAGCATGTAGCTCAGTTACAGAGGTGCTAAGTTAATTTAGTGCTAGCACAGAACTTTGATTGGACAGGCTGGTGCATCCTCATTGTGCCAACTCCAAAAATGCAGAAAAGGTATATTATCTCATGAGAGGTGGTGAGTTGAAGAAGCTAAGCTGAACTGCACCTGCATTTCAGCGGCCAAAAAGCAAGAAACAGAAAAGGCTTAGCTTTGTCGGTGGCCGCTTTATATTCCAGTGTTGAGAAAGCGAGTAACGAGGGTTAATCTAAGAGTTCAGTTTTCCATACCATCAGGAACAGTTAAGAAGGCTTTTGTGTTCTGGGCTTGCTAATAGATGCTGGACAGTATTCCAATCTGAACAGAAGCGCCACTTGTTCCCTCAAACAAATCTTTCATAAGCTGAGACCTTCGTTTGACACACACAAAAACGTGCCCTTACCTGTTGATTGGTGCCCTTTCCTGTTGAGGTGCATGGATCCACACCTGACTGAAGAATGAAACATCATGGCTGCTGCCAGGAAGGAAAACAGCAAGGGTCTATTGTGATGTCATCATCCATGTATGCTGAAGGGTTCCATTGTGACACGCTCAGTGTTCTGTCTATTAAAATTTTTATGGAGGCTGCCATATTTATTTTCTGGAGGCTGCCATTTTGATTTGCAGTTAAACATAGCTGTCATTTCAATGAATAAGAAATGTTGGCAAGGGATTGGATTGCAACCACAGAAGTCAGCAAGGAGAAAACCTAGTTTATGAGCACTTTTCACTATAGCTGCATTAAAATACTGGGTTGGAATCTGCTTTTGGATTCCTGCAGCATGTAGCTCAGTTACAGAGGTGCTAAGTTAATTTAGTGCTAGCACAGAACTTTGATTGGATAGGCTGGTGCATCCTCATTCTGCCAACTCCAAAAATGCATAAAAGGTATGGTATCTCATGAGAGGTAGTGAGTTGCAGAAGCTAAGCTGGACTGCACCTGCATTTCAGCGGCCAAAAAGCAAGAAACAGAAAAGGCTTAGCTTTGTCGGTGGCCGCTTTATATTCCTGTGTTGAGAAAGCGAGTAACGAGGGTTAATCTAAGAGTTCACTTTTCCATACCATCAGGAACAGTTAAGAAGGCTTTTGTGTTCTGGGCTTGCTAATAGACGCTGGACAGTATTCCAATCTGCACAGAAGCGCCACTAGTTCCCTCAAACAAATCTTTCATAATCTGACACCTTTGTTTGACACACACAAAAACGTGCCCTTACCTGTTGATTGGTGCTCTTACCTGTTGAGGTGCATGGATCCACACCTGACTGAAGAATGAAGCATCATGGCTGCTGCCAGGAGGAAAACAGCAAGGGTCCATTGTGATGTCATCATCCATGTATGCTGAAGGGTTCCATTGTGACACGCTCAGTGTTCCGTCTATTGAAATTTTTATGGAGGCTGCCATATTGATTTTCTGGAGGCAGCCATTTTGATTTGCAGTTAAACACAGTTGTCATTTCAATGAATAAGAAATGTTGGCAAGGGATTGGATTGCAACCACAGAAGTCAGCAAGGAGAAAACCTAGTTTATGACCACTTTTCACTATACTGTAGCTGCATTAAAATACTGGGTTGGAATCTGCTTTTGGATTCCTGCAGCATGTAGCTCAGTTACAGAGGTGCTAAGGTAATTTTGTGCTAGCACAGAACTTTGATTGGATAGGCTGGTGCATCCTCTTTCTGCCAACTCCAAAAATGCATAAAAGGTTTGGTATCTCATGAGAGGTGGTGAGTTGCAGAAGTTAAGCTGAACTGCACCTGCATTTCAGCGGCCAAAAAGTAAGAAACAAGAAACAGAAAATCTCTTAGCTTTCTCGTTGGCCGCTTTATATTCCTGTGTTGAGAAAGCGAGTAACGAGGGTTAATCTAAGAGTTCAGTTTCCCATACCATCAGGAACAGTTAAGAAGGCTTTTGTGTTCTGGGCTTGCTAATAGACGCTGGACAGTATTCCAATCTGCACAGAAGCGCCACTAGTTCCCTCAAACAAATCTTTCATAATCTGACACCTTTGTTTGACGCACACAAAAACGTGCCCTTACCTGTTGATTGGTGCCCTTACCTGTTGAGGTGCATGGATCCACACCTGACTGAAAAATGAAGCATCATGGCTGCTGCCAGGGAGGAAAACAGCAAGGGTCCATTGTGATGTCATCATCCATGTATGCTGAAGGGTTCCATTGTGACACGCTCAGTGTTTTGTCTATTGAAATTTTTATTGAGGCTGCCATATTGATTTTCTGGAGGCAGCCATTTTGATTTGCAGTTAAACACAGTTGTCATTTCAATGAATAAGAAATGTTGGCAAGAGATTGGATTGCAACCACAGAAGTCAGCAAGGAGAAAACCTAGTTTATGAGCACTTTTCACTATAGCTGCATTAAAATACTGGGTTGGAATCTGCTTTTGGAATCCTGCAGCATGTAGCTCAGTTACAGAGGTGCTAATTTCAATTAGTGCTAGCACAGAACTTTGATTGGATAGGCTGGTGCATCCTCATTCTACCAACTCCAAAAATGCATAAAAGGTATGGTATCTCATGAGAGGTGGTGAGTTGCAGAAG
>JAKVIS010001887.1:0-27786 GCA_033119425.1 Bufotes viridis
TAAAAGGGTATATTTTGTTCTGCAGTTGTGAGAATTTAATAGCCAAAATAGCAATACCCTGAATCTGGTGTCCCAGCACTGACTAGCAAAGTATAATAGTTTCTGCCCAAAACATATATTTTGTTCTGGGGAGAAATTCAAATGCCAAAATAGCAATACCCTTAATCTGGTGTCCCAGCTGTTGCAGGCCAGGTGTTAATCTGTCCGTAAAAGGGTATATTTTGTTCCTGGGGTGAAATTCAGTTGCCAATATAGCAATGCCCTGAGATCTGGTGTTCCAGCTGTTGCAGGCCAAGTGTTAATCTGTCCGTAAAAGGGTATATTTTGTTCTGGTGTGAGGTTTGATAGCCAAATAGCAATACCCTGAATCTGGTGTCCCAGCACTGACTGGCAAGAGTATAATAGTTTCTGCCAAAACATATATTTTGTTCTGGGGAGAAATGTCAATGCCAAAATAGCAATACCCTTAATCTGGTGTCCCAGACTGTTGCAGGCCAAGTGTAATATGTCTGTAAAGGGTATATTTTGTTCTGGGGTGAAATTCAATTGCCAAAATAGCAATACCCTGAATCTGAGTGTCCCAGCTATTTGCAGGCCAAGTGTTAATCTGTCCGTAAAAGGGTGTATTTTGTTCTAGGGCTGAAATTCAATTGCCAATATAGCAATACCCTGAATCTGGTGTCCCAGCACTGGCTGGCAAAGTATAGTAGTTTCTGCCAAAACATATATTTTTGTTCTGGGGTGAAATTCAATATGCCAAAATAGCAATACCATGAATCTGGTGTCCCAGCTGTTGCAGGCCAAGTGTTAATCTGTCCGTAAAAGGGTATATTTTGTTCTGGGGTGAAATTCAATTGCCAAAATAGCAATACCCTGAATCTGGTGTCCCAGCTGTTGCAGGCCAAGTGTTATATCTGTCCGTAAAGGGTATATTTTGTTCTGGGGTGAAATTCAATAGCCAAAATAGCAATACCCTGAATCCTGGTGTCCCAGCACTGGCTGGCAAAGTATAATAGTGTCTGCCAAAACATATATTTTGTTCTGGGGATGAAATTCAATTGCCAAAATAGCAATACCCTGTAATCTGGTGTCCCAGCACTGGCATGGCCAAGTATAATAGTGTCCGTAAAAAGTATATTTTGTTCTGGGGTGAAATTCAATTGCCAAAATAGCAATACCCTGAATCTGGTGTCCCAGCTGTTGCAGGCCAAGTGTTAATCTGTCCGTAAAGGAGTATATTTTGTTCTGGAGCTCAAATTCAATTGCCAATATAGCAATACCCTGAATCTGGTGTCCCAGCACTGGCTGGCAAAGTATAACAGTGTCTGCTTCAAAAATATATTTTGTTCTGGGGTGAAATTCAATTGCCAAAATAGCAATACCCTGAATCTGGTGTCCCAGCTGTTGCAGGCCAAGTGTTAATCTGTACGTAAAAGGGTATATTTTGTTCTGGGGTGAAATTCAATTGCCAATATAGCAATACCCTGAATCTGGTGTTCCAGCTGTTGCAGGCCAAGTGTTAATCTGTCGTAAAAGGGTATATTTTGTTCTGGGGTGAAACTCAATAGCCAAAATAGCAATACCTGAATCAGGTGTCCCAGCAGTGGCTGGCAAAGTATAATAGTTTCTGCCAAAACATATATTTTGTTCTGGGGTGAAATTCAATTGCCAAAATAGCAATACCCTGAATCTGGTGTCCCAGCACTGGCTGGCAAAGCATAATAGTGTCTGCCAAAAAATATATATTGTTCTGGGGTTAAATTAAATTGCCAAAATAGCATTACAATGAATCTGGTGTCCCAGCTGTTGCAGGCCAAGTGTTAATCTGTCCGTAAAAGACTTCATTTTGTTCTGGGGTGAAATTCAATTGCCAAAATAGCAATACACTGAATCTGGTGTCCCAACACTGGCTGGCAAAGTATAATAGTGTCTGCCAAAAAATATATATTGTTCTGGGGTTAAATTAAATTGCCAAAATAGCAATACACTTAATCTGGTGTCCCAACTTTTGCAGGCCAAGTGTTAATCTGTCCGCAAAAGGGTATATTTTGTTCTAGGGTGAAATTCAATAGCCAAAATAGCAATACACTTAATCTGGTGTCCCAGCTCTGACTGGCAAAGTATAATAGTGTCTGCCAAAACATATATTTTGTTCTGGGGTGAAATTCAATAGCCAAAATAGCAATACCCTGAATCTGGTGTCCCAGCACTGGCTGGCAAAGTATAATAATGTCTGCCAAAACATAGATTTTGCTCTGGGGTGAAATTCAGTTGCCAAAATAGCAATACCCTGAATCTGGTGTCCCAGCTGTTGCAGGCCAAGTGTTAATCTGTCCGTAAAAGGGTATATTTTGTTCTGGGGTGAAATTCAATTGCCAATATAGCAATACCCTGAATCTGGTGTTCCAGCTGTTGCATGCCAAGTGTTAATCTGTCCGTAAAGGGTATATTTTGTTCTGGGGTGAAATTCAATAGCCAAAATAGCAATACCCTGAATCTGGTGTCCCAGCACTGACTGGCAAAGTATAATAGTTTCTGCCAAAACATATATTTTGTTCTGGGAGAAATTCAAATGCCAAAATAGCAATACCCTTAATCTGGTGTCCCAGCTGTTGCAGGCCAAGTGTTAATATGTCCGTAAAAGGATATATTTTGTTCTGGGGTGAAATTCAATTGCCAAAATAGCAATACCCTGAATCTGGTGTCCCAGCTGTTGCAGGCCAAGTGTTAATCTGTCCGTAAAGGGTATATTTTGTTCTGGGGCTAAATTCAATTGCCAATATAGGAATACCCTGAATCTGGTGTCCCAGCACTGGCTGGCAAAGTATAATAGTTTCTGCCAAAACATATATTTTGTTCTGGGGTGAAATTCAATTGCCAAAATAGCAATACCCTGAATCTGGTGTCCCAGCACTGGCTGGCAAAGTATAATAATGTCTGCCAAAACATAGATTTTGCTCTGGGGTGAAATTCAGTTGCCAAAATAGCAATACCCTGAATCTGGTGTCCCAGCTGTTGCAAGCCAAGTGTTAATCTGTCCGTAAAAGGGTATATTTTGTTCTGGGGTGAAATTCAATTGCCAATATAGCAATACCCTGAATCTGGTGTTCCAGCTGTTGCATGCCAAGTGTTAATCTGTCCGTAAAAGGGTATATTTTGTTCTGGTGTGAAATTCAATAGCCAAAATAGCAATACCCTGAATCTGGTGTCCCAGCACTGACTGGCAAAGTATAATAGTTTCTGCCAAAACATATATTTTGTTCTGGGGAGAAATTCAAATGCCAAAATAGCAATACCCTTAATCTGGTGTCCCAGCTGTTGCAGGCCAAGTGTTAATATGTCCGTAAATGGATATATTTTGTTCTGGGGTGAAATTCAATTGCCAAAATAGCAATACACTGAATCTGGTGTCCCAGCTGTTGCAGGCCAAGTGTTAATTTGTCCGTAAAAGGGTATATTTTGTTCTGGGGCTAAATTCAATTGCCAATATAGGAATACCCTGAATCTGGTGTCCCAGCACTGGCTGGCAAAGTATAATAGTTTTTGCCAAAACATATATTTTGTTCTGGGGTGAAATTCAATTGCCAAAATAGCAATACCCTGAATCTGGTGTCCCAGCACTGGATGGCAAAGTATAATAGTGTCTGCCAAAAAATATATATTGTTCTGGGGTGAAATTCAATTGCCAAAATAGCAATACCCTGAATCCGGTGTCCCAACTGTTGCAGGTCAAGTGTTAATCTGTCCGTAAAAGGGTATATTTTGTTCTAGGGTGAAATTCAATAGCCAAAATAGCAATACCCTTAATCTGGTGTCCCAGCTCTGACTGGCAAAGTTTAATAGTGTCTGCCAAAACATATATTTTGTTCTGGGGTGAAATTCAATAAACAAAATAGCAATACCCTGAATCTGGTGTCCCAGCACTGGCTGGCAAAGTATAATAATGTCTGCCAAAACATAGATTTTGCTCTGGGGTGAAATTCAATTGCCAAAATAGCAATACCCTGAATCTGGTGTCCCAGCACTGGCTGGCAAAGCATAATAGTGTCTGCCAAAAAATATATATTGTTCTGGGGTTAAATTCAATTGCCAAAATAGCATTACAATGAATCTGGTGTCCCAGCTGTTGCAGGCCAAGTGTTAATCTGTCCGTAAAAGGTTATATTTTGTTCTGGGGTGAAATTCAATAGCCAAAATAGCAATACCCTGAATCTGGTGTCCCAGCACTGGCTGGCAAATTATAATAGTGTCTGCCAAAACATATATTTTGTTCTGGGGTTAAATTCAATAGCCAAAATAGCAATACCATGAATCTGGTGTCCCAGCACTGGCTGGCAAAGTATACCAGTGTCCGTTAAAACATATATTTTGTTCTGGGGTGAAATTCAATTGCCAAAATAGCAATACCCTGAATCTGGTGTCCCAGCTGTTGCAGGCCAAGTGTTAATCTGTCCGTAAAAGGGTATATTTTGTTCTGGGGCAAAATTCAATTGCCAATATAGCAATACCCTGAATCTGGTGTCCCAGCACTGGCTGGCAAAGTATAACAGTGTACATCAAAACATAAATTTTGTTCTGGGGTGAAATTTAATTGCCAAAATAGCAATACCCTGAAACTGGTGTCCCAGCTGTTGCAGGCCAAGTGTTAATCTGTCCGTAAAGGGTATATTTTGTTCTGGGGTGAAATTCAATTGCCAATATAGCAATACCCTGAATCTGGTGTCCCAGCACTGGCTGGCAAAGTATAATAGTTTCTGCCAAAAGATATATTTTGTTCTGGGGTGAAATTCAATTGCCAAAATAGCAATACCCTGAATCTGGTGTCCCAGCACTGGCTGGCAAAGTATAATAGTGTCTGCCAAAAATATATATTGTTCTGGGTTTAAATTAAATTGCCAAAATAGCAATACACTTAATCTGGTGTCCCAACTTTTGCAGGCCAAGTGTTAATCTGTCCGTAAAAGGGTATATTTTGTTCTGGTGTGAAATTTAATAGCCAAAATAGCAATACCCTGAATCTGGTGTCCCAGCACTGACTAGCAAAGTATAATAGTTTCTGCCAAAACATATATTTTGTTCTGGGGAGAAATTCAAATGCCAAAATAGCAATACCCTTAATCTGGTGTCCCAGCTGTTGCAGGCCAAGTGTTAATCTGTCCGTAAAAGGGTATATTTTGTTCTGGGGTGAAATTCAATTGCCAATATAGCAATACCCTGAATCTGGTGTTCCAGCTGTTGCAGGCCAAGTGTTAATCTGTCCGTAAAAGGGTATATTTTGTTCTGGTGTGAAATTTAATAGCCAAAATAGCAATACCCTGAATCTGGTGTCCCAGCACTGACTGGCAAAGTATAATAGTTTCTGCCAAAACATATATTTTGTTCTGGGGAGAAATTCAAATGCCAAAATAGCAATACCCTTAATCTGGTGTCCCAGCTGTTGCAGGCCAAGTGTTAATATGTCCGTAAAAGGGTATATTTTGTTCTGGGGTGAAATTCAATTGCCAAAATAGCAATACCCTGAATCTGGTGTCCCAGCTGTTGCAGGCCAAGTGTTAATCTGTCCGTAAAAGGGTGTATTTTGTTCTGGGGCTAAATTCAATTGCCAATATAGCAATACCCTGAATCTGGTGTCCCAGCACTGGCTGGCAAAGTATAGTAGTTTCTGCCAAAACATATATTTCTGTTCTGGGGTGAAATTCAATAGCCAAAATAGCAATACCCTGAATCTGGTGTCCCAGCACTGGCTGGCAAAGTATAATAATGTCTGCCAAAACATAGATTTTGCTCTGGGGTGAAATTCAGTTGCCAAAATAGCAATACCGTGAATCTGGTGTCCCAGCTGTTGCAGGCCAAGTGTTATTCTGTCCGTAAAAGGGTATATTTTGTTCTGGGGTGAAATTCAATTGCCAATATAGCAATACCCTGAATCTGGTGTTCCAGCTGTTGCAGGCCAAGTGTTAATCTGTCCGTAAAGGGTATATTTTGTTCTGGTGTGAAATTTAATAGCCAAAATAGCAATACCCTGAATCTGGTGTCCCAGCACTGACTGGCAAAGTATAATAGTTTCTGCCAAAACATATATTTTGTTCTGGGGAGAAATTCAAATGCCAAAATAGCAATACCCTTAATCTGGTGTCCCAGCTGTTGCAGGCCAAGTGTTAATATGTCCGTAAAGGGTATATTTTGTTCTGGGGTGAAATTCAATTGCCAAAATAGCAATACCCTGAATCTGATGTCCCAGCTGTTGCAGGCCAAGTGTTAATCTGTCCGTAAAAGGGTATATTTTGTTCTGGGGCTAAATTCAATTGCCAATATAGCAATACCCTGAATCTGGTGTCCCAGCACTGGCTGGCAAGTATAATAGTGTCTGCCCAAACATATATTTTGTTCTGGGGTGAAATTCAATTGATAAAATAGCAATACCCTGAATCTGGTGTCCCAGCACTGGATGGCAAAGTATAATAGTGTCTGCCAAAAATATATATTGTTCTGGGGTGAAATTCAATTGCCAAAATAGCAATACCTGAATCTGGTGTCCCAGCTGTTGCAGGCCAAGTGTTAATCATGTACGTAAAAGGGTATATTTTGTTCTAGGGTGAAATTCAATTGCCAATATAGCAATACCCTGAATCTGGTGTTCCAGCTGTTGCAGGCCAAGTGTTAATCTGTACGTAAAAGGGTATATTTTGTTCTGGGGTGAAACTCAATAGCCAAAATAGCAATACCTGAATCAGGTGTCCCAGCAGTGGCTGGCAAAGTATAATAGTTTCTGCCAAAACATATATTTTGTTCTGGGGTGAAATTCAATTGCCAAAATAGCAATACCCTGAATCTGGTGTCCCAGCACTGGCTGGCAAAGCATAATAGTGTCTGCCAAAAGATATATATTGTTCTGGGGTGAAATTCAATTGCCAAAATAGCATTACCCTGAATCTGATGTCCCAGCTGTTGCAGGCCAAGTGTTAATCTGTCCGTAAAGGGTATATTTTGTTCTGGGGTGAAATTCAATTGCCAATATAGCAATACCCTGAATCTGGTGTCCCAAGCACTGGCTGGCAAAGTATAATAGTTTCTGCCAAAGATATATTTTGCTCTGGGGTGAAATTCAATTGCCAAAATAGCAATACCTTGAATCTGGTGTCCCAGCACTGGCTGGCCAAGTATTAATAGTGTCCGCCAAAAGGATATATATTGTTCTGGGTTTAAATTAAATTGCCAAAATAGCAATACACTTAATCTGGTGTCCCAACTTTTGCAGGCCAAGTGTTAATCTGTCCGCTAAAAGGGTATATTTTGTTCTGGTGTGAAATTTAATAGCCAAAATAGCAATACCCTGAATCTGGTGTCCCAGCACTGACTAGCAAAGTATAATAGTTTCTGCCAAAACATATATTTTGTTCTGGGGAGAAATTCAAATGCCAAAATAGCAATACCCTTAATCTGGTGTCCCAGCTGTTGCAGGCCAAGTGTTAATCTGTCCGTAAAAGGGTATATTTTGTTCTGGGGTGAAATTCAATTGCCAATATAGCAATACCCTGAATCTGGTGTTCCAGCTGTTGCAGGCCAAGTGTTAATCTGTCCGTAAAAGGGTATATTTTGTTCTGGTGTGAAATTTAATAGCCAAAATAGCAATACCCTGAATCTGGTGTCCCAGCACTGACTGGCAAAGTATAATAGTTTCTGCCAAAACATATATTTTGTTCTGGGGAGAAATTCAAATGCCAAAATAGCAATACCCTTAATCTGGTGTCCCAGCTGTTTGCAGGCCAAGTGTTAATATGTCCGTAAAAGGGTATATTTTGTTCTGGGGTGAAATTCAATTGCCAAAATAGCAATACCCTGAATCTGGTGTCCCAGCTGTTGCAGGCCAAGTGTTAATCTGTCCGTAAAGGGTGTATTTTGTTCTGGGGCTAAATTCAATTGCCAATATAGCAATACCCTGAATCTGGTGTCCCAGCACTGGCTGGCAAAGTATAGTAGTTTCTGCCAAAACATATATTTCGTTCTGGGGTGAAATTCAATAGCCAAAATAGCAATACCCTGAATCTGGTGTCCCAGCACTGGCTGGCAAAGTATAATAATGTCTGCCAAAACATAGATTTTGCTCTGGGGTGAAATTCAGTTGCCAAAATAGCAATACCGTGAATCTGGTGTCCCAGCTGTTGCAGGCCAAGTGTTATTCTGTCCGTAAAGGGTATATTTTGTTCTGGGGTGAAATTCAATTGCCAATATAGCAATACCCTGAATCTGGTGTTCCAGCTGTTGCAGGCCAAGTGTTAATCTGTCCGTAAAAGGGTATATTTTGTTCTGGTGTGAAATTTAATAGCCAAAATAGCAATACCCTGAATCTGGTGTCCCAGCACTGACTGGCAAAGTATAATAGTTTCTGCCAAAACATATATTTTGTTCTGGGGAGAAATTCAAATGCCAAAATAGCAATACCCTTAATCTGGTGTCCCAGCTGTTGCAGGCCAGAGTGTTAATATGTCCGTAAAGGGTATATTTTGTTCTGGGGTGAAATTCAATTGCCAAAATAGCAATACCCTGAATCTGATGTCCCAGCTGTTGCAGGCCAAGTGTTAATCTGTCCGTAAAAGGGTATATTTTGTTCTGGGGCTAAATTCAATTGCCAATATAGCAATACCCTGAATCTGGTGTCCCAGCACTGGCTGGCAAAGTATAATAGTTTCTGCCAAAACATATATTTTGTTCTGGGGTGAAATTCAATTGATAAAATAGCAATACCCTGAATCTGGTGTCCCAGCACTGGATGGCAAAGTATAATAGTGTCTGCCAAAAATATATATTGTTCTGGGGGTGAAATTCAATTGCCAAAATAGCAATACCCTGAATCTGGTGTCCCAGCTGTTGCAGGCCAAGTGTTAATCTGTACGTAAAAGGGTATATTTTGTTCTAGGGTGAAATTCAATTGCCAATATAGCAATACCCTGAATCTGGTGTTCCAGCTGTTGCAGGCCAAGTGTTAATCTGTACGTAAAAGGGTATATTTTGTTCTGGGGTGAAACTCAATAGCCAAAATAGCAATACCCTGAATCAGGTGTCCCAGCAGTGGCTGGCAAAGTATAATAGTTTCTGCCAAAACATATATTTTGTTCTGGGGTGAAATTCAATTGCCAAAATAGCAATACCCTGAATCTGGTGTCCCAGCACTGGCTGGCAAAGCATAATAGTGTCTGCCAAAAAATATATATTGTTCTGGGGTGAAATTCAATTGCCAAAATAGCATTACAATGAATCTGGTGTCCCAGCTGTTGCAGGCCAAGTGTTAATCTGTCCGTAAAAGACTTCATTTTGTTCTGGGGTGAAATTCAATAGCCAAAATAGCAATACCCTGAATCTGGTGTCCCAGCACTGGCTGGCAAAGTATAATAGTGTCTGCCAAAACATATATTTTGTTCTGGGGTGAAATTCAATTGCCAAAATAGCAATACCCTGAATCTGGTGTCCCAGCTGTTGCAGGCCAAGTGTCAATCTGTCCGTAAAAGGTTATATTTTGTTCTGGGGTTAAATTCAATAGCCAAAATAGCAATACCCTGAATCTGATGTCCCAGCACTAGCTGGCAAAGTATAATAGTGGTACAGGAGTCGGCGTCTACTCCACGTGCTTGAGCGGCCGTGTTAGCACTTGCTGACCCGTTCCCAAAGATCGAACAAAGGCCCTACAATCCCCAGACCGTGGTGTAAGAACGAAACAAATTTTAAGACTTGAGAAAGGGGTATGTTACCCCGAAACGCGTCGTCTAATTAATAAAGTCAACCTGAACTATATCATCTAATTGTTTGAGTGCGCCCCCGGCAGTCCTGCGTCTGATCTGCTAGCTCTTACGCTTTCCTCAACTCCAAAACATATTTTGTTCTGGGGTGAAATTCAATTGACAAAATAGCAATACCCTGAATCTGGTGTCCCAGCTGTTGCAGGCCAAGTGTTAATCTGTCCGTAAAAGGTTATATTTTGTTCTGGGGTTAAATTCAATAGCCAAAATAGCAATACCCTGAATCTGGTGTCCCAGCACTAGCTGGCAAAGTATATAAGTGTCTGCCAAAACATATTTTGTTCTGGGGTGAAATTCAATTGACAAAATAGCAATACCCTGAATCTGGTGTTTCAGCAATGGCTGGCAAAGTATAATAGTGTCCGCCAAAACATATATTTTCTTCTGGGGTGAAATTCAATTGACAAAATAGCAATACCCTGAATCTGGTGTCCCAGCACTGGCTGGCAAAGTACAATAGTGTCTGCCAAAAAATATATTTTGTTCTGGGGTGAAATTCAATAGCCAAAATAGCAATACCCTGAATCTGGTGTCCCTGCTGTTGCAGGCCAAGTGTTAATCTGTCCGTAAAAGGGTATATTTTGTTCTGGGGCAAAAATTCAATTGCCAATATAGCAATACCCTGAATCTGGTGTCCCAGCACTGGCTGGCAAAGTATAACAGTGTACATCAAAACATATATTTTGTTCTGGGGTGAAATTTAATTGCCAAAATAGCAATACCCTGAATCTGGTGTACCAGCTGTTGCAGGCCAAGTGTTAATCTGTCCGTAAAGGGTATATTTTGTTCTGGGGTGAAATTCAATTGCCAATATAGCAATACCCTGAATCTGGTGTCCCAGCACTGGCTGGCAAAGTATAATAGTTTCTGCCAAAACATATATTTTGTTCTGGGGGTGAAATTCAATTGCCAAAATAGCAATACCCTGAATCTGGTGACGCAGCACTGGCTTGCAAAGTATAATAGTGTCTGCCAAAAATATATATTGTTCTGGGGTGAAATTAAATTGCCAAAATAGCAATACACTTAATCTGGTGTCCCAACTTTTCCAGGCCAAGTGTTAATCTGTCCATAAAAGGATATATTTTGTTCTGGGGAGAAATTAAAATGCCAAAATAGCAATACCCTTAATCTGGTGTCCCAGCTGTTGCAGGCCAAGTGTTAATCTGTCCGCAAAGGGTATATTTTGTTCTAGGGTGAAATTCAATAGCCAAAATAGCAATACCCTTAATCTGGTGTCCCAGCTCTGACTGGCAAAGTATAATAGTGTCTGCCAAAACATATATTTTGTTCTGGGGTGAAATTCAATAGCCAAAATAGCAATTCCCTGAATCTGGTGTCCCAGCACTGGCTGGCAAAGTATAATAATGTCTGCCAAAACATAGATTTTGCTCTGGGGTGAAATTCAGTTGCCAAAATAGCAATACCCTGAATCTGGTGTCCCAGCTGTTGCAGGCCAAGTGTTAATCTGTCCGTAAAGGGTATATTTTGTTCTGGGGTGAAATTCAATTGCCAATATAGCAATACACTGAATCTGGTGTTCCAGCTGTTGCAGGCCAAGTGTTAATCTGTCCATAAAGGGTATATTTTGTTCTGGTGTGAAATTCAATAGCCAAAATAGCAATACCCTGAATCTGGTGTCCCAGCACTGACTGGCAAAGTATAATAGTTTCTGCCAAAACATATATTTTGTTCTGGGGAGAAATTCAAATGCCAAAATAGCAATACCCTTAATCTGGTGTCCCAGCTGTTGCAGGCCAAGTGTTAATTTGTCCGTAAAAGGGTATATTTTGTTCTGGGGCAAAATTCAGTTGCCAATATAGCAATACCCTGAATCTGGTGTCCCAGCACTGGCTGGCAAAGTATAATAGTTTCTGCCAAAACATATATTTTGTTCTGGGGTGAAATTCAATTGCCAAAATAGCAATACCCTGAATCTGGTGTTCCAGCACTGGCTGGCAAAGTATAATAGTGTCTGGTAAAAAATATATATTGTTCTGGGGTGAAATTCAATTGCCAAAATAGCAATACCCTGAATCCGGTGTCCCAACTGTTGCAATTCAAGTGTTAATCTGTCCGTAAAAGTGTATATTTTGTTCTGGGGCAAAATTCTATTGCCAATATAGCAATACCCTGAATCTGGTGTCCCAGCACTGGCTGGCAAAGTATAACAGTGTACATCAAAACATATATTTTGTTCTGGGGTGCAATTTAATTGCCAAAATAGCAATACCCTGAATCTGGTGTCCCAGCTGTTGCAGGCCAAGTGTTAATCTGTCCGTAAAAGGGTATATTTTGTTCTGGGGCTAAATTCAATTGCCAATATAGCAATACCCTGAATCTGGTGTCCCAGCACTGGCTGGCAAAGTATAATAGTTTCTGCCAAAACATATATTTTGTTCTGGGGTGAAATTCAATTGCCAAAATAGCAATACCCTGAATCTGGTGTCCCAGCACTGGATGGCAAAGTATAATAGTGTCTGCCAAAAAATATATATTGTTCTGTGGTGAAATTCAATTGCAAAAATAGCAATACCCTGAATCCGGTGTCCCAACTGTTGCAGGCCAAGTGTTAATCTGTACGTAAAAGGGTATATTTTGTTCTGGGGTGAAATTCAATTGCCAATATAGCAATACCCTGAATCTGGTGTTCCAGCTGTTGTATGCCAAGTGTTAATCTGTCCGTAAAAGGGTATATTTTGTTCTAGGGTGAAATTCAATAGCCAAAATAGCAATACCCTTAATCTGGTGTCCCAGCTCTGACTGGCAAAGTTTAATAGTGTCTGCCAAAACATAAATTTTGTTCTGGGGTGAAATTCAATAAACAAAATAGCAATACCATGAATCTGGTGTCCCAGCACTGGCTGGCAAAGTATAATAATGTCTGCCAAAACATAGATTTTGCTCTGGGGTGAAATTCAATTGCCAAAATAGCAATACCCTGAATCTGGTCTCCCAGCTGTTGCAGGCCAAGTGTTAATCTGTACGTAAAAGGGTATATTTTGTTCTGGGGTGAAACTCAATAGCCAAAATAGCAATACCCTGAATCAGGTGTCCCAGCAGTGGCTGGCAAAGTATAATAGTTTCTGCCAAAACATATATTTTGTTCTGGGGTGAAATTCAATTGCCAAAATAGCAATACCCTGAATCTGGTGTCCCAGCACTGGCTGGCAAAGCATAATAGTGTCTGCCAAAAAATATATATTGTTCTGGGGTGAAATTCAATTGCCAAAATAGCATTACAATGAATCTGGTGTCCCAGCTGTTGCAGGCCAAGTGTTAATCTGTCCGTAAAAGACTATATTTTGTTCTGGGGTGAAATTCTATAGCCAAAATAGCATTACCCTGAATCTGGTGTCCCAGCACTGGCTGGCAAAGTATAATAGTGTCTGCCCAAAAATATATTTTGTTCTGGGAGTGAAATTCAATAGCCAAAATAGCAATACCCTGAATCTGGTGTCCAAGCACTGGCTGGCAAATTATAATAGTGTCTGCCAAAACATATATTTTGTTCTTGTGTTAAATTCAATTGCCAAAATAGCAATACCCTGAATCTGGTGTCCCAGCATTGGCTGGCAAAGTATACCAGTGTCCGTTAAAACATATATTTTGTTCTGGGGTGAAATTCAATTGCCAAAATAGCAATACCCTGAATCTGGTGTCCCAGCTGTTGCAGGCCAAGTGTTAATCTGTCCGTAAAAGGGTATAATTTGTTCTGGGGTAAAATTCAATTGCCAATATAGCAATAGCCTTAATCTGGTGTCCCAGCACTGGCTGGCAAAGTATAACAGTGCACATCAAAACATATATTTTGTTCTGGGGTGAAATTTAATTGCCAATATAGCAATACCCTGAATCTGGTGTCCCAGCTGTTGCAGGCCAAGTGTTAATCTGTCCGTAAAAGGGTATATTTTGTTCTGGGGTGAAATTCAATTGCCAATATAGCAATACCCTGAATCTGGTGTCCCAGCACTGGCTGGCAAAGTATAATAGTTTCTGACAAAACATATATTTTGTTCTGGGGTGAAATTCAATTGCCAAAATAGCAATACACTGAATCTGGTGTCCCAACACTGGCTGGCAAAGTATAATAGTGTCTGCCAAAAAATAAATATTGCTCTGGGGTGAAATTAAATTGCCAAAATAGCAATACACTTAATCTGGTGTCCCCACTTTTGCAGGCCAAGTGTTAATCTGTCCGCAAAAGGGTATATTTTGTTCTAGGGTGAAATTCAATAGCCAAAATAGCAATACACTTAATCTGGTGTCCCAGCTCTGACTGGTAAAGTATAATAGTGTCTGCCAAAACATATATTTTGTTCTGGGGTGAAATTCAATAGCCAAAATAGCAATACCTTGAATCTGGTGTCCCAGCACTGGCTGGCAAAGTATAATAATGTCTGCCAAAACATAGATTTTGCTCTGGGGTGAAATTCAGTTGCCAAAATAGCAATACCCTGAATCTGGTGTCCCAGCTGTTGCAGGCCAAGTGTTAATCTGTCCGTAAAAGGGTATATTTTGTTCTGGGGTGAAATTCAATTGCCAATATAGCAATACCCTGAATCTGGTGTTCCAGCTGTTGCATGCCAAGTGTTAATCTGTCCGTAAAAGGGTATATTTTGTCCTGGGGTGAAATTCAATAGCCAAAATAGCAATATCCTGAATCTGGTGTCCCAGCACTGACTGGCAAAGTATAATAGTTTCTGCCAAAACATATATTTTGTTCTGGGGAGAAATTCAAATGCCAAAATAGCAATACCCTTAATCTGGTGTCCCAGCTGTTGCAGGCCAAGTGTTAATATGTCCGTAAAAGGATATATTTTGTTCTGGGGTGAAATTCAATTGCCAAAATAGCAATACCCTGAATCTGGTGTACCAGCTGTTGCAGGCCAAGTGTTAATCTGTCCGTAAAAGGGTATATTTTGTTCTGGGGCTAAATTCAATTGCCAATATAGGAATACCCTGAATCTGGTGTCCCAGCACTGGCTGGCAAAGTATAATAGTTTCTGCCAAAACATATATTTTGTTCTGGGGTGAAATTCAATTGCCAAAATAGCAATACCCTGAATCTGGTGTCCCAGCACTGGCTGGCAAAGTATAATAATGTCTGCCAAAACATAGATTTTGCTCTGGGGTGAAATTCAGTTGCCAAAATAGCAATACCCTGAATCTGGTGTCCCAGCTGTTGCAGGCCAAGTGTAAATCTGTCCGTAAAAGGGTATATTTTGTTCTGGGGTGAAATTCAATTGCCAATATAGCAATACCCTGAATCTGGTGTTCCAGCTGTTGCATGCCAAGTGTTAATCTGTCCGTAAAAGGGTATATTTTGTTCTGGTGTGAAATTCAATAGCCAAAATAGCAATACCCTGAATCTGGTGTCCCAGCACTGACTGGCAAAGTATAATAGTTTCTGCCAAAACATATATTTTGTTCTGAGGAGAAATTCAAATGCCAAAATAGCAATACCCTTAATCTGGTGTCCCAGCTGTTGCAGGCCAAGTGTTAATCTGTCCGTAAAGGGTATATTTTGTTCTGGGGCTAAATTCAATTGCCAATATAGGAATACCCTGAATCTGGTGTCTCAGCACTGGCTGGCAAAGTATAATAGTTTTTGCCAAAACATATATTTTGTTCTGGGGTGAAATTCAATTGCCAAAATAGCAATACCCTGAATCTGGTGTCCCAGCACTGGCTGGCAAAGTAAAATAATGTCTGCCAAAACATAGATTTTGCTCTGGGGTGAAATTCAGTTGCCAAAATAGCAATACCCTGAATCTGGTGTCCCAGCTGTTGCAGGCCAAGTGTTAATCTGTCCGTAAAGGGTATATTTTGTTCTGGGGTGAAATTCAATTGCCAATATAGCAATACCCTGAATCTGGTGTTCCAGCTGTTGCAGGCCAAGTGTTAATCTGTCCGTAAAAGGGTATATTTTGTTCTGGTGTGAAATTCAATAGCCAAAATAGCAATACCCTGAATCTGGTGTCCCAGCACTGACTGGCAAAGTATAATAGTTTCTGCCAAAACATATATTTTGTTCTGGGGAGAAATTCAAATGCCAAAATAGCAATACCCTTAATCTGGTGTCCCAGCTGTTGCAGGCCAAGTGTTAATCTGTCCGTAAAAGGGTATATTTTGTTCTGGGGCAAAATTCAATTGCCAATATAGCAATACCCTGAATCTGGTGTCCCAGCACTGGCTGGCAAAGTATAATAGTTTCTGCCAAAACATATATTTTGTTCTGGGGTGAAATTCAATTGCCAATATAGCAATACCCTGAATCTGGTGTCCCAGCACTGGCTGGCAAAGTATAATAGTGTCTGCCAAAAAATATATATTGTTCTGGGGTGAAATTCAATTGCCAAAATAGCAATACCCTGAATCTGGTGTACCAGCTGTTGCAGGCCAAGTGTTAATCTGTCCGTAAAAGGGTATATTTTGTTCTGGGGCTAAATTCAATTGCCAATATAGCAATACCCTGAATCTGGTGTCCCAGCACTGGCTGGCAAAGTATAATAGTTTCTGCCAAAACATATATTTTGTTCTGGGGTGAAATTCAATTGCCAAAATAGCAATACCCTGAATCTGGTGTCCCAGCACTGGCTGGCAAAGTATAATAATGTCTGCCAAAACATAGATTTTGCTCTGGGGTGAAATTCAGTTGCCAAAATAGCAATACCCTGAATCTGGTGTCCCAGCTGTTGCAGGCCAAGTGTAAATCTGTCCGTAAAAGGGTATATTTTGTTCTGGGGTGAAATTCAATTGCCAATATAGCAATACCCTGAATCTGGTGTTCCAGCTGTTGCATGCCAAGTGTTAATCTGTCCGTAAAGGGTATATTTTGTTCTGGTGTGAAATTCAATAGCCAAAATAGCAATACCCTGAATCTGGTGTCCCAGCACTGACTGGCAAAGTATAATAGTTTCTGCCAAAACATATATTTTGTTCTGAGGAGAAATTCAAATGCCAAAATAGCAATACCCTTAATCTGGTGTCCCAGCTGTTGCAGGCCAAGTGTTAATATGTCCGAAAATGGATATATTTTGTTCTGGGGTGAAATTCAATTGCCAAAATAGCAATACCCTGAATCTGGTGTCCCAGCTGTTGCAGGCCAAGTGTTAATCTGTCCGTAAAAGGGTATATTTTGTTCTGGGGCTAAATTCAATTGCCAATATAGGAATACCCTGAATCTGGTGTCTCAGCACTGGCTGGCAAAGTATAATAGTTTTTGCCAAAACATATATTTTGTTCTGGGGTGAAATTCAATTGCCAAAATAGCAATACCCTGAATCTGGTGTCCCAGCACTGGCTGGCAAAGTAAAATAATGTCTGCCAAAACATAGATTTTGCTCTGGGGTGAAATTCAGTTGCCAAAATAGCAATACCCTGAATCTGGTGTCCCAGCTGTTGCAGGCCAAGTGTTAATCTGTCCGTAAAGGGTATATTTTGTTCTGGGGTGAAATTCAATTGCCAATATAGCAATACCCTGAATCTGGTGTTCCAGCTGTTGCAGGCCAAGTGTTAATCTGTCCGTAAAGGGTATATTTTGTTCTGGTGTGAAATTCAATAGCCAAAATAGCAATACCCTGAATCTGGTGTCCCAGCACTGACTGGCAAAGTATAATAGTTTCTGCCAAAACATATATTTTGTTCTGGGAGAAATTCAAATGCCAAAATAGCAATACCCTTAATCTGGTGTCCCAGCTGTTGCAGGCCAAGTGTTAATCTGTCCGTAAAAGGGTATATTTTGTTCTGGGGCAAAATTCAATTGCCAATATAGCAATACCCTGAATCTGGTGTCCCAGCACTGGCTGGCAAAGTATAATAGTTTCTGCCAAAACATATATTTTGTTCTGGGGTGAAATTCAATTGCCAAAATAGCAATACCCTGAATCTGGTGTTCCAGCACTGGCTGGCAAAGTATAATAGTGTCTGCCAAAAATATATATTGTTCTGGGGTGAAATTCAATTGCCAAAATAGCAATACCCTGAATCCGGTGTCCCAACTGTTGCAATTCAAGTGTTAATCTGTCCGTAAAGGGTATATTTTGTTCTGGGGTGAAATTCAATAGCCAAAATAGCAATACCCTTAATCTGGTGTCCCAGCTCTGACTGGCAAAGTTTAATAGTGTCTGCCAAAACATATATTTTGTTCTGGGGTGAAATTCAATAAACAAAATAGCAATACTCTGAATCTGGTGTCCCAGCACTGGCTGGCAAAGTATAATAATGTCTGCCAAAACATATATTTTGCTCTGGGGTGAAATTCAATTGCCAAAATAGCAATACCCTGAATCTGGTGTCCCAGCTGTTGCAGGCCAAGTGTTAATCTGTACGTAAAAGGGTATATTTTGTTCTAGGGTGAAATTCAATTGCCAATATAGCAATACCCTGAATCTGGTGTTCCAGCTGTTGCAGGCCAAGTGTTAATCTGTACGTAAAAGGGAATATTTTGTTCTGGGGTGAAACTTAATAGCCAAAATAGCAATACCCTGATACAGGTGTCCCAGCAGTGGCTGGCAAAGTATAATAGTTTCTGCCAAAACATATATTTTGTTCTGGGGAGAAATTCAAATGCCAAAATAGCAATACCCTTAATCTGGTGTCCCAGCTGTTGCAGGCCAAGTGTTAATATGTCCGTAAATGGATATATTTTGTTCTGGGGTGAAATTCAATTGCCAAAATAGCAATACCCTGAATCTGGTGTCTCAGCACTGGCTGGCAAAGTATAATAGTTTTTGCCAAAACATATATTTTGTTCTGGGGTGAAATTCAATTGCCAAAATAGCAATACCCTGAATCTGGTGTCCCAGCACTGACTGGCAAAGTAAAATAATGTCTGCCAAAACATAGATTTTGCTCTGGGGTGAAATTCAGTTGCCAAAATAGCAATACCCTGAATCTGGTGTCCCAGCTGTTGCAGGCCAAGTGTTAATCTGTCCGTAAAAGGGTATATTTTGTTCTGGGGTGAAATTCAATTGCCAATATAGCAATACCCTGAATCTGGTGTTCCAGCTGTTGCAGGCCAAGTGTTAATCTGTCCGTGAAAGGGTATATTTTGTTCTGGTGTGAAATTCAATAGCCAAAATAGCAATACCCTGAATCTGGTGTCCCAGCACTGACTGGCAAAGTATAATAGTTTCTGCCAAAACATATATTTTGTTCTGGGGAGAAATTCAAATGCCAAAATAGCAATACCCTTAATCTGGTGTCCCAGCTGTTACAGGCCAAGTGTTAATATGTCCGTAAAGGGTATATTTTGTTCTGGGGTGAAATTCAATTGCCAAAATAGCAATACCCTGAATCTGGTGTCCCAGCTGTTGCAGGCCAAGTGTTAATCTGTACGTAAAAGGGTATATTTTGTTCTAGGGTGAAATTCAATTGCCAATATAGCAATACCCTGAATCTGGTGTTCCAGCTGTTGCAGGCCAAGTGTTAATCTGTACGTAAAGGATATATTTTGTTCTGGGGTGAAACTCAATAGCCAAAATAGCAATACCCTGATACAGGTGTCCCAGCAGTGGCTGGCAAAGTATAATAGTTTCTGCCAAAACATATATTTTGTTCTGGGGTGAAATTCAATTGCCAAAATAGCAATACCCTGAATCTGGTGTCCCAGCACTGGCTGGCAAAGCATAATAGTGTCTGCCAAAAAATATATATTGTTCTGCGGTGAAATTCAATTGCCAAAATAGCATTACAATGAATCTGGTGTCCCAGCTGTTGCAGGCCAAGTGTTAATCTGTCCGTAAAAGACTACATTTTGTTCTGGGGTGAAATTCTATAGCCAAAATAGCAATACCCTGTATCTGGTGTCCCAGCACTGGCTGGCAAAGTATAATAATGTCTGCCAAAACATAGATTTTGCTCTGGGGTTAAACTCAGTTGCCAAAATAGCAATACCCTGAATCTGGTGTCCCAGCTGTTGCAGGCCAAGTGTTAATCTGTCCGTAAAAGGGTATATTTTGTTCTGGGGTGAAATTAAATTGCCAATATAGCAATACCCTGAATCTGGTGTTCCAGCTGTTGCAGGCCAAATGTTAATCTGTCCGTAAAAGGGTATATTTTGTTCTGGTGTGAAATTTAATAGCCAAAATAGCAATACCCTGAATCTGGTGTCCCAGCACTGACTGGCAAAGTATAATAGTTTCTGCCAAAACATATATTTTGTTCTGGGGAGAAATTCAAATGCCAAAATAGCAATACCCTTAATCTGGTGTCCCAGCTGTTACAGGCCAAGTGTTAATATGTCCGTAAAGGGTATATTTTGTTCTGGGGTGAAATTCAATTGCCAAAATAGCAATACCCTGAATCTGGTGTCCCAGCTGTTGCAGGCCAAGTGTTAATCTGTCCGTAAAGGGTGTATTTTTTCTGGGGCTAAATTCAATTGCCAATATAGCAATACCCTGAATCTGGTGTCCCAGCACTGGCTGGCAAAGTATAGTAGTTTCTGCCAAAACATATATTTTGTTCTGGGGTGAAATTCAATAGCCAAAATAGCAATACCCTGAATCTGGTGTCCCAGCACTGGCTGGCAAAGTATAATAATGTCTGCCAAAACATAGATTTTGCTCTGGTGTGAAATTCAGTTGCCAAAATAGCAATACCCTGAATCTGGTGTCCCAGCTGTTGCAGGCCAAGTGTTATTCTGTCCGTAAAAGGGTATATTTTGTTCTGGGGTGAAATTCAATTGCCAATATAGCAATACCCTGAATCTGGTGTTCCAGCTGTTGCAGGCCAAGTGTTAATCTGTCCGTAAAAGGGTATATTTTGTTCTGGTGTGAAATTTAATAGCCAAAATAGCAATACCCTGAATCTGGTGTCCCAGCACTGACTGGCAAAGTATAATAGTTTCTGCCAAAACATATATTTTGTTCTGGGGAGAAATTCAAATGCCAAAATAGCAATACCCTTAATCTGGTGTCCCAGCTGTTGCAGGCCAAGTGTTAATCTGTCCGTAAAAGGGCATATTTTGTTCTGGGGCTAAATTCAATTGCCAATATAGCAATACCCTGAATCTGGTGTCCCAGCACTGGCTGGCAAAGTATAGTAGTTTCTGCCAAAACATATATTTTGTTCTGGGGTGAAATTCAATTGCCAAAATAGCAATACCCTGAATCTGGTGTCCCAGCACTGGATGGCAAAGTATAATAGTGTCTGCCAAAAAATATATATTGTTCTGGGGTGAAATTCAATTGCCAAAATAGCAATACCCTGAATCCGGTGTCCCAACTGTTGCAGGTCAAGTGTTAATCTGTCCGTAAAAGGGTATATTTTGTTCTATGGTGAAATTCAATAGCCAAAATAGCAATACCCTTAATCTGGTGTCCCAGCTCTGACTGGCAAAGTTTAATAATGTCTGCCAAAACATATATTTTGTTCTGGGGTGAAATTCAATAAACAAAAGAGCAATACCCTGAATCTGGTGTCCCAGCACTGGCTGGCAAAGTATAATAATGTCTGCCAAAACATAGATTTTGCTCTGGGGTGAAATTCAATTGCCAAAATAGCAATACCCTGAATCTGGTGTCCCAGCTGTTGCAGGCCAAGTGTTAATCTGTCCGTAAAAGGGTATATTTTGTTCTGGGGTGAAATTCAATTGCCAATATAGCAATACCCTGAATCTGGTGTCCCAGCTGTTGCAGGCCAAGTGTTAATCTGTCCGTAAAAGGGTATATATTGTTCTGCGGTGAAATTCAATTGCCAAAATAGCATTACAATGAATCTGGTGTCCCAGCTGTTGCAGGCCAAGTGTTAATCTGTCCGTAAAGACTACATTTTGTTCTGGGGTGAAATTCTATAGCCAAAATAGCAATACCCTGAATCTGGTGTCCCAGCACTGGCTGGCAAAGTATAATAGTGTCTGCCAAAACATATATTTTGTTCTGGGGTGAAATTCAATTGCCAAAATAGCAATACCCTGAATCTGGTGTCCCAGCTGTTGCAGGCCAAGTGTCAATCTGTCCTTAAAAGGTTATATTTTGTTCTGGGGTTAAATTCAATAGCCAAAATAGCAATACCCTGAATCTGGTGTCCCAGCACTAGCTGGCAAAGTTTAATAGTGTCTGCCAAAACATATTTTGTTCTGGGGTGAAATTCAATTGACAAAATAGCAATACCCTGAATCTGGTGTCCCAGCTGTTGCAGGCCAAGTGTTAATCTGTCCGTAAAGGTTATATTTTGTTCTGGGGTGAAATTCAATAGCCAAAATAGCAATACCCTGAATCTGGTGTCCCAGCACTGGCTGGCAAATTATAATAGTGTCTGCCAAAACATATATTTTGTTCTGGGGTTAAATTCAATAGCCAAAATAGCAATACCATGAATCTGGTGTCCCAGCACTGGCTGGCAAAGTATACCAGTGTCCGTTAAAACATATATTTTGTTCTGGGGTGAAATTCAATTGCCAAAATAGCAATACCCTGAATCTGGTGTCCCAGCAGTTGCAGGCCAAGTGTTAATCTGTCCGTAAAGGGTATATTTTGTTCTGTGGCAAAATTCAATTGCCAATATAGCAATACCCTGAATCTGGTGTCCCAGCACTGGCTGGCAAAGTATAACAGTGTACATCAAAACATAAATTTTGTTCTGGGGTGAAATTTAATTGCCAAAATAGCAATACCCTGAATCTGGTGTCCCAGCTGTTGCAGGCCAAGTGTTAATCTGTCCGTAAAGGGTATATTTTGTTCTGGGGTGAAATTCAATTGCCAATATAGCAATACCCTGAATCTGGTGTCCCAGCACTGGCTGGCAAAGTATAATAGTTTCTGCCAAAACATATATTTTGTTCTGGGGTGAAATTCAATTGCCAAAATAGCAATACCCTGAATCTGGTGTCCCAGCACTGGCTGGCAAAGTATAATAGTGTCTGCCAAAAATATATATTGTTCTGGGGTTAAATTAAATTGCCAAAATAGCAATACACTTAATCTGGTGTCCCAACTTTTGCAGGCCAAGTGTTAATCTGTCCGCAAAGGGTATATTTTGTTCTAGGGTGAAATTCAATAGCCAAAATAGCAATACCCTTAATCTGGTGTCCCAGCTCTGACTGGCAAAGTATAATAGTGTCTGCCAAAACATATATTTTGTTCTGGGGTGAAATTCAATAGCCAAAATAGCAATACCCTGAATCTGGTGTCCCAGCACTTGCTGGCAAAGTATAATAATGTCTGCCAAAACATAGATTTTGCTCTGGGGTGAAATTCAGTTGCCAAAATAGCAATACCCTGAATCTGGTGTCCCAGCTGTTGCAGGCCAAGTGTTAATCTGTCCGAAAAAGGGTATATTTTGTTCTGGGGTGAAATTCAATTGCCAATATAGCAATACCCTGAATCTGGTGTCCCAGCACTGGCTGGCAAAGTATAATAGTTTCTGCCAAAACATATATTTTGTTCTGGGGTGAAATTCAATTGCTAAAATAGCAATACCCTGAATCTGGTGTCCCAGCACTGGCTGGCAAAGTATAATAGTGTCTGCCAAAAAATATATATTGTTCTGGGGTGAAATTCAATTGCCAAAATAGCAATACCCTGAATCCGGTGTCCCAACTGTTGCAATTCAAGTGTTAATCTGTCCGTAAAAGGGTATATTTTGTTCTAGGGTGAAATTCAATAGCCAAAATAGCAATACCCTTAATCTGGTGTCCCAGCTCTGACTGGCAAAGTTTAATTTTGTCTGCCAAAACATAAATTTTGTTCTGGGGTGAAATTCAATAAACAAAATTGCAATACCCTGAATCTGGTGTCCCAGCACTGGCTGGCAAAGTATAATAATGTCTGCCAAAACATAGATTTTGCTCTGGGGTGAAATTCAATTGCCAAAATAGCAATACCCTGAATCTGGTCTCCCAGCTGTTGCAGGCCAAGTGTTAATCTGTACGTAAAAGGGTATATTTTGTTCTGGGGTGAAACTCAATAGCCAAAATAGCAATACCCTGAATCAGGTGTCCCAGCAGTGGCTGGCAAAGTATAATAGTTTCTGCCAAAACATATATTTTGTTCTGGGGTGAAATTCAATTGCCAAAATAGCAATACCCTGAATCTGGTGTCCCAGCACTGGCTGGCAAAGCATAATAGTGTCTGCCAAAAATATATATTGTTCTGGGGTGAAATTCAATTGCCAAAATAGCATTACAATGAATCTGGTGTCCCAGCTGTTGCAGGCCAAGTGTTAATCTGTCCGTAAAGATTATATTTTGTTCTGGGGTGAAATTCTATAGCCAAAATAGCATTACCCTGAATCTGGTGTCCCAGCACTGGCTGGCAAAGTATAATAGTGTCTGCCCAAAAATATATTTTGTTCTGGGGTGAAATTCAATAGCCAAAATAGCAATACCCTGAATCTGGTGTCCAAGCACTGGCTGGCAAATTATAATAGTGTCTGCCAAAACATATATTTTGTTCTTGTGTTAAATTCAATTGCCAAAATAGCAATACCCTGAATCTGGTGTCCCAGCATTGGCTGGCAAAGTATACCAGTGTCCGTTAAAACATATATTTTGTTCTGGGGTGAAATTCAATTGCCAAAATAGCAATACCCTGAATCTGGTGTCCCAGCTGTTGCAGGCCAAGTGTTAATCTGTCCGTAAAGGGTATAATTTGTTCTGGGGTAAAATTCAATTGCCAATATAGCAATAGCCTTAATCTGGTGTCCCAGCACTGGCTGGCAAAGTATAACAGTGCACATCAAAACATATATTTTGTTCTGGGGTGAAATTTAATTGCCAATATAGCAATACTCCTGAATCTGGTGTCCCAGCTGTTGCAGGCCAAGTGTTAATCTGTCCGTAAAGGGTATATTTTGTTCTGGGGTGAAATTCAATTGCCAATATAGCAATACCCTGAATCTGGTGTCCCAGCACTGGCTGGCAAAGTATAATAGTTTCTGACAAAACATATATTTTGTTCTGGGTGAAATTCAATTGCCAAAATAGCAATACACTGAATCTGGTGTCCCAACACTGGCTGGCAAAGTATAATAGTGTCTGCCAAAAAGTAAATATTGCTCTGGGGTGAAATTAAATTGCCAAAATAGCAATACACTTGAATCTGGTGTCCCCAGCTGTTGCAGGCCAAGTGTTAATCTGTCCGCAAAGGGTATATTTTGTTCTAGGGTGAAATTCAATAGCCAAAATAGCAATACACTTAATCTGGTGTCCCAGCTCTGACTGGTAAAGTATAATAGTGTCTGCCAAAACATATATTTTGTTCTGGGGTGAAATTCAATAGCCAAAATAGCAATACCCTGAATCTGGTGTCCCAGCACTGGCTGGCAAAGTATAATAATGTCTGCCAAAACATAGATTTTGCTCTGGGGTGAAATTCAGTTGCCAAAATAGCAATACCCTGAATCTGGTGTCCCAGCTGTTGCAGGCCAAGTGTTAATCTGTCCGTAAAAGGGTATATTTTGTTCTGGGGTGAAATTCAATTGCCAATATAGCAATACTCCTGAATCTGGTGTTCCAGCTGTTGCAGGCCAAGTGTTAATCTGTCCGTAAAAGGGTATATTTTTGTTCTGGTGTGAAATTCAATAGCCAAAATAGCAATACCCTGAATCTGGTGTCCCAGCACTGACTGGCAAAGTATAATAGTTTCTGCCAAACATATATTTTGTTCTGGGAGAAATTCAAATGCCAAAATAGCAATACCTTTAATCTGGTGTCCCAGCTGTTGCAGGCCAAGTGTTAATCTGTCCGTAAATGGATATATTTTGTTCTAGGGCTAAATTCAATTGCCAATATAGCAATACCCTGAATCTGGTGTCCCAGCACTGTTGCTGGCCAAAGTGTAGTAGTTTCTGTCCGTAAAGGGTATATTTTGTTCTGGGGCTGAAATTCAATTGCCAATATAGGAATACACCTGAATCTGGTGTCCCAGCACTGGATGGCAAAGTATAATAGTGTTTGCCAAAACATATATATTGTTCTGGGGTGAAATTCAATTGCCAAAATAGCAATACCCTGAATCCGGTGTCCCAGCTGTTGCAGGTCAAGTGTTAATCTGTCCGTAAAAGGGTATATTTTGTTCTATGGTGAAATTCAGTCAGCCAAAATAGTAATACCCTTAATCTGGTGTCCCAGCTCTGACTGGCAAAGTTTAATAGTGTCTGCCAAAACATATATTTTGTTCTGGGGTGAAATTCAATCAACAAAATAGCAATACCCTGAATCTGGTGTCCCAGCACTGGCTGGCAAAGTATAATACTGTCTGCCAAAACATAGATTTTGCTCTGGGGTGAAATTCAATTGCCAAAATAGCAATACCCTGAATCTGGTGTCCCAGCTGTTGCAGGCCAAGTGTTAATCTGTCCGTAAAAGGGTATATTTTGTTCTGGGGTGAAATTCAATTGCCAATATAGCAATACCCTGAATCTGGTGTCCCAGCTGTTGCAGGCCAAGTGTTAATCTGTCCGTCAAAGGGCATATATTTTGTTCTGCGGTGAAATTCAATTGCCAAAATAGCATTACAATGAATCTGGTGTCCCAGCTGTTGCAGGCCAAGTGTTAATCTGTCCGTAAAGACTACATTTTGTTCTGGGGTGAAATTCTATAGCCAAAATAGCAATACCCTGAATCTGGTGTCCCAGCACTGGCTGGCAAAGTATAATAGTGTCTGCCAAAACATATATTTTGTTCTGGGGTGAAATTCAATTGCCAAAATAGCAATACCCTGAATCTGGTGTCCCAGCTACTTGCAGGCCAAGTGTCAATCGTGTCCGTTAAAAGGTTATATATTTTGTTCTGGGGTTAAATTCAATAGCCAAAATAGCAATACCCTGAATCTGGTGTCCCAGCACTAGCTGGCAAAGTTTAATAGTGTCCGCAAAACATATTTTGTTCTGGGGTGAAATTCAATTGACAAAATAGCAATACCCTGAATCTGGTGTCCCAGCTGTTGCAGGCCAAGTGTTAATCTGTCCGTAAAAGGTTATATTTTGTTCTGGGGTGAAATTCAATAGCCAAAATAGCAATACCCTGAATCTGGTGTCCCAGCACTGGCTGGCAAATTATAATAGTGTCTGCCAAAACATATATTTTGTTCTGGGGTTAAATTCAATAGCCAAAATAGCAATACCATGAATCTGGTGTCCCAGCACTGGCTGGCAAAGTATACCAGTGTCCGTTAAAACATATATTTTGTTCTAGGGTGAAATTCAATTGCCAAAATAGCAATACCCTGAATCTGGTGTCCCAGCAGTTGCAGGCCAAGTGTTAATCTGTCCGTGAAAGGGTATATTTTGTTCTGGGGCGAAATTCAATTGCCAAAATAGCAATACCCTGAATCTGGTGTCCCAGCACTGGCTGGCAAAGTATAACAGTGTACATGCCAAAACATAAATTTTGTTCTGGGGGTGAAATTTAATTGCCAAAATAGCAATACCCTGAATCTGGTGTCCCAGCTGTTGCAGGCCAAGTGTTAATCTGTCCGTAAAAGGGTATATTTTGTTCTGGGGTGAAATTCAATTGCCAATATAGCAATACCCTGAATCTGGTGTCTCAGCACTGGCTGGCAAAGTATAATAGTTTCTGCCAAAACATATATTTTGTTCTGGGGTGAAATTCAATTGCCAAAATAGCAATACCCTGAATCTGGTGTCCCAGCACTGGCTGGCAAAGTAATAATAGTGTCTGCCAAAACATATATATTGTTCTGGGGTGAAATTCAATTGCCAAAATAGCAATACACTTGAATCTGGTGTCCCAACTGTTGCAGGCCAAGTGTTAATCTGTCCGTAAAGGGTATATTTTGTTCTAGGGTGAAATTCAATAGCCAAAATAGCAATACCCTTAATCTGGTGTCCCAGCTCTGACTGGCAAAGTATAATAGTGTCTGCCAAAAGCATATATTTTTGTTCTGGGGTGAAATTCAATAGCCAAAATAGCAATACCCTGAATCTGGTGTCCCAGCACTGGCTGGCAAAGTATAATAATGTCTGCCAAAACATAGATTTTGCTCTGGGGTGAAATTCAGTTGCCAAAATAGCAATACCCTGAATC
>JAKVIS010001888.1:0-27886 GCA_033119425.1 Bufotes viridis
GATTCAACCAAAAGTTGTAAATTAAGTTGAAATTTAACTAGGACCGATCCTTTGTGACGGCAGTACACAGTTATCCACAGAAAACAAGTCGACCATACCCGATAGTCACAGATGATTGTTTGTCCAAGCATCAACCGATGTATTATGACCACCTTGGAGATGGAAAAATAAATTTAATAGAAAAACTGAGTTGTATGTTGGGTATAGCGGGGAGGCAAGCTCTCTTTCAAGCACTGGGGCCAAGTTTGACTTTCGGCCAGTATCTCTTCCCAACTTTAAGGAGATTTTGACATTTACAAATACCCTATCCGTTTATTAAAGACTTAAGAAAATGTGGTGTGTAAAAAGCAAAAAGTGCAGCTGAGTTGTGGGCCTTTATTGGTATGTGGTGGTGAATAGCTGCCCTGTCCTCTAAGAAATGTCTGAACTAGAAAAACTAACGATGTCCCAGTAACGTAGGGCTACCTTGTGGAGGAGTGCTGAAGGTATCAATGGTGACATAGCCAGCTTCCTGGGGTTTTAAGGCTAGGAAAAAAGGCTAGTTTGTCAAAAAGTGAGAAATGAGAAGTTGCATTCTGGTCATTGGTGCTGTAATGGTGAGCACAGCTGCTTCCCAAGCAGTGGATCAGGTGTGATTCCTTATAGAACAGCTCCTGCCTTTTTGAGTAGTTTCTAGCTTTGTCTCGTCTTATTAAAACCTGGGTCAACTGAAAGGCAAAAAGAATGTAAACTAACCTCAAGTGTGGGCGTTGGTGGTATATGTAGTGGTGAACATAGCTGCCCAAGCAGTTGTTCCCAGGTTCGATTCCCGGCTAACGCCAGTGCTTATGCTATTTTTACGAGCGTCTTATGATCTTTCCTCAAAGTCCCCATCCTCTACATCCCGTTTTACTTATTGAAAAACTAGCGTGCCAAAGCAAACGCCGAGCCGACTTGTGAGCGTTGTATGTGTGCATAGCTGCTTTCAAGCATTTTAGGCTGAAAATGTGAGTCGTCAAGCAAACATTAGAGCTAGTTGGGTTGGTGATATTACTTCCCTTTACAGATTTTAAAACTGAAAAACTAGAATGCCAATGTAAATATGGATATGCTGAGTTTTGGGGCATTGGTGGCATAATTGAACTAAGCTTCCTTTTAAGCACTTGAGCAGTGTCCGATGCCCATCCACCATACCTCTTTTCTCTGTTTTTTTATTGGGACTTTTTTGTCGTTTTCTCCACAGAAACCTTCCTAACACCTTCAATGTTCATTCTGGACTTGATGCCCAGAAGATGGCTGTCAAAGTCAAAATCAAAAAACTTAAGAGTTGCTGTGGGCGTTGGTGGTATAGTAGGTGAGCATAGCTTCCAGCCACAGCTTAGCTGACCGTGTTCGATTCCCGGCCAGCGCATAGATTTTCTTAATTTGTGTGTTGCTAAGTGTCAACCTTGTGTGTACAGTTCAAAGAGAACACCCCATGCCCCAGAGAGCTAAGTGCACCATTTTGTCACTCCAGCTGCACTGAAGTGAAAGGAGAATTTCGGGAGTTGAAGTTCCAGAACCAGTGGCGGAGGTTGATGGTCCCTGTCAGGAATTCCTTGAGTTGTCATATCAGAACAACTGCGGAGGTTAATAGTTTCTGCATTACCACGCTGATCTAAAGGTGATCAGAATGGAGATTCAACCAAAGTTTATGTAATCGGGTGAAATTTAACAAGGACTGATCAACACAGCCAGCTGACGACCACACAGTTATCCACAGAAAGGAAACAAGTCTGATACATGCACCGTAGTCACTAGATGATTATTTGTCAAACATCAACCGATGTGTATGACCACCTTGAGACTGGGAAAAAGTAAAATTTGTAGAAAAACTAACTGAGTTGTGTATGTTGGAGGTATAGCGGGGAGCAAGCTGTCTTTCAGCACTGGGGCCAAAAGTTTGACTTCCGGCCAATGCATCTCTTCGACTTTAAGGATTTTGACATTTTACTGTAAATACCCCTATCTGTTTATTAAAGACTTAAGAAATGTAGTGATGTAAGAAGCAAAGAAGTGCAACGCTGAGTTGTGGGCCTTTATTGGTATGGTGGTGATCTTCTTTTCATATCTAAAATGTCTGAACTAGAAAAACTATATGATGTCAGCAAGACGTAGGGCTACCTTGTGTGGAAGTACGGGTATAATGGTGAGCATGGCTTCCAGCTTCCTGGGGTTTTAAGGCTTAGAAAAAGCTAGTTTGACTCAAAAGTAGAAGTAGAGTTGCATTCTGGTCATTGGTGCTGTAGTGGGTGAGCTGGCTAGCCCAACAGTGGATCAGGTGTGATTCCTTACTAAGGCACAGCTCCTGCGCCTTTAGTGGATTTCTAAGCTTTGTCCTCGTCTTATTAAGACCTGGAATTAAACTAGAGAAAGGCAAAAAAAAGAATGTAAAGATAACCACAAGTGTGGGCGTTGGTGGTATAGTGGTGAGGCATAGCTGCCTTCAAGCAGTTGACCCGGGTTCGATTCCCAGCCAAGCAGAGTCTTTGCTATTTTGCTGGCGTGTCATGATCTTTCCTCAAAAGTCCCCATCCTCTTCATCCGTTTACTTATTAGAAAAACTAGCGTGCCAAAGCAAGCGCCGAGCCGACTTGTGAGCGTTGCTTATATGTGCTTGTGCATAGCTGCTTTCAAGCATTTCAAGGCGAAAATAAGCGAGTGCGTCAAAGCAAAACAAGTAGAGCTAAGTTATGGGGTTGGTGATATTACTTCCTTTCACAGATTTTAAAACTTAGAAAAACTAGAATGCCAATGAAAATAAATTATAGCTGAGTTTTGGGGCATTGGTGGCATAGTGGAGCACAAAGCTTCCTTTTAAGCAGTTGAGCAGTGTCCGATGCCCATCCACCGCACCTCTTTTCTCCTGTTTTTTTATTTGAAAGCTTTTTGTCGTTTTTCTCCACAAACCTTCCTACTTCTTCAATGTTCATTCTGGACTTAGAAGATGAAGTCTGTCAAAGTCAAAATCAAAAAACTTAAGAGTAGCTGTGGGCGTTGGTGGTATAGTGGTGAGCATAGCTGCTTCCCAAGCAGTTGACCCGGGTTCGATTCCGGCCAACGCATAGATTTTCTTAATTTGTGTGTTGCTAAGTGTCAACCTTGTGTGTACAGTTCAAAGGTACCCATGCCCCAGAGCTAAGTGCCATTTGTCACTCCAGCTGCTGAAGTGAAAGGAGAATTTCGGGAGTTGAAGTTCCAGAACCAGTGGCGGAGGTTGATGGTCCCTAATCGAGAATTCCTTGAGTTGTCATATCAGAACAACTGCCGGAGGTTAATGGTTTCTGAGTACACGCTAGTCTAAAATTGATCAGAATGGAGGATTCAACCAAAAAGTTTGTAAGTCGGGTGAAATTTAACAAGGACCGATCCTTTTAGCCAGCGACGACACACAGTTATCCACAGAAAACAAAGTCGGCCATGCACCCGATAGTCACCAGATGATTGTTTGTCCAAGCATCAACCGATGTGTATGACCACCTTGAGACTGGGAAAAAATAAAATTTGTAGAAAAACTAACTGAGTTGTGTATGTTGGAGGTATAGCGGGGAGCCAAGCTGTCTTTCAAGCACTGGGGCCAAGTTTGACTTCCGGCCAATGCATCTCTTCCCAACTTTTAAAGGATTTTGACATTTTACTGTAAATACCCCTATCCGTTTATTAAAGACTTAAGAAAATGTAGTGTGTAAAAGCAAAGAAGTGCAGCTGAGTTGTGGGCCTTTGTGGTATGGTGGTGAATAGCTGCCCTGTCCTCTAAGAAATGTCTGAACTAGAAAAACTAACGTGTCAAAGCAAGCGTAGGGCTACCTTGTGGAAGTACGGGGTATAATGGTGAGCATAGCCAGCTTCCTGGGGTTTTAAGGCTTAGAAAAAGCTAGTTTGTCAAAAGTAGAGAAGTAGAGTTGCATTCTGGTCATTGGTGCTGTAGTGGTGAGCACAGCTGCTTCCCAAGCAGTGGATCAGGTGTGATTCCTTACTAAGGCATAGCTCCTCGCCTTTAGTGGATTTCTAAGCTTTGTCCTCGTCTTATTAAAACCTAGATTAACTAGAAAGGCAAAAAGAATGTAAAGATAACCACAAGTGTGGGCGTTGGTGGTATAGTGGTGAGCATAGCTGCCTTCCAAGCAGTTGACCGGGTTCGATTCCCGGCCAACGCAGTGCTTTGCTATTTTACAGCGTGTTATGATCTTTCCTCAAAAGTCCCCATCCTCTTCATCCGTTTACTTATTGAAAAACTAGCGTGCCAAAGCAAGCGCCGAGCCGACTTGTGAGCGTTGCTTATATATGCTTGTGCATAGCTGCTTTCCAAGCATTTCAAGGCGAAAATAAGCGAGTGCGTCAAAGCAAAACAAGTAGAGCTAAGTTATGGGGTTGGTGATATTACTTCCTTTCACAGATTTTAAAACTTAGAAAAACTAGAATGCCAATGAAAATAAATTATAGCTGAGTTTTGGGGCATTGGTGGCATAGTGGAGCACAAAGCTTCCTTTTAAGCAGTTGAGCAGTGTCCGATGCCCATCCACCGCACCTCTTTTCTCCTGTTTTTTTATTTGAAAGCTTTTTGTCGTTTTCTCCACAAACCTTCCTACTTCTTCAATGTTCATTCTGGACTTAGAAGATGAAGTCTGTCAAAGTCAAAATCAAAAAACTTAAGGGTAGCTGTGGGCGTTGGTGGTATAGTGGTGAGCATAGCTGCTTCCCAAGCAGTTGACCCGGGTTCGATTCCCGGCCAACGCATAGATTTTCTTAATTTGTGTGTTGCTAAGTGTCAACCTTGTGTGTACAGTTCAAAGGTACCCATGCCCCAGAGCTAAGTGCCATTTGTCACTCCAGCTGCTGAAGTGAAAGGAGAATTTCGGGAGTTGAAGTTCCAGAACCAGTGGCGGAGGTTGATGGTCCCTAATCGAGAATTCCTTGAGTTGTCATATCAGAACAACTGCCGGAGGTTAATGGTTTCTGAGTACACGCTAGTCTAAAATTGATCAGAATGGAGGATTCAACCAAAAAGTTTGTAAGTCGGGTGAAATTTAACAAGGACCGATCCTTTTAGCCAGCGACGACACACAGTTATCCACAGAAAACAAGTCGGCCATGCTTCATATTTGCCCGATAGTCACCAGATGATTGTTTGTCCAAGCATCAACCGATGTGTATGACCACCTTGAGACTGGGAAAAAAATAAAATTTGTAGAAAAACTAACTGAGTTGTGTATGTTGGAGGTATAGCGGGGAGCCAAGCTGTCTTTCAAGCACTGGGGCCAAGTTTGACTTCCGGCCAATGCATCTCTTCCCAACTTTTAAAGGATTTTGACATTTTACTGTAAATACCCCTATCCGTTTATTAAAGACTTAAGAAAATGTAGTGTGTAAAAGCAAAAGAAGTGCAGCTGAGTTGTGGGCCTTTGTGGTATGGTGGTGAATAGCTGCCCTGTCCTCTAAGAAATGTCTGAACTAGAAAAACTAACGTGTCAAAGCAAGCGTAGGGCTACCTTGTGGAAGTACGGGGTATAATGGTGAGCATAGCCAGCTTCCTGGGGTTTTAAGGCTTAGAAAAAGCTAGTTTGTCAAAAGTAGAGAAGTAGAGTTGCATTCTGGTCATTGGTGCTGTAGTGGTGAGCACAGCTGCTTCCCAAGCAGTGGATCCAGGTGTGATTCCTTACTAAGGCATAGCTCCTCGCCTTTAGTGGATTTCTAAGCTTTGTCCTCGTCTTATTAAAACCTAGATTAACTAGAAAGGCAAAAAGAATGTAAAGATAACCACAAGTGTGGGCGTTGGTGGTATAGTGGTGAGCATAGCTGCCTTCCAAGCAGTTGACCCGGGTTCGATTCCCGGCCAACGCAGTGCTTTGCTATTTTACAGCGTGTTATGATCTTTCCTCAAAAGTCCCCATCCTCTTCATCCGTTTACTTATTGAAAAACTAGCGTGCCAAAGCAAACGCCGAGCCGACTTGTGAGCGTTGCTTATATATGCTTGTGCATAGCTGCTTTCCAAGCATTTCAAGGCGAAAATAAGCGAGTGCGTCAAAGCAAAACAAGTAGAGCTAAGTTATGGGGTTGGTGATATTACTTCCTTTCACAGATTTTAAAACTTAGAAAAACTAGAATGCCAATGAAAATAAATTATAGCTGAGTTTTGGGGCATTGGTGGCATAGTGGAGCACAAAGCTTCCTTTTAAGCAGTTGAGCAGTGTCCGATGCCCATCCACCGCACCTCTTTTCTCCTGTTTTTTTATTTGAAAGCTTTTTGTCGTTTTCTCCACAAACCTTCCTACTTCTTCAATGTTCATTCTGGACTTAGAAGATGAAGTCTGTCAAAGTCAAAATCAAAAACTTAAGAGTAGCTGTGGGCGTTGGTGGTATAGTGGTGAGCATAGCTGCTTCCCAAGCAGTTGACCCGGGTTCGATTCCCGGCCAACGCATAGATTTTCTTAATTTGTGTGTTGCTAAGTGTCAACCTTGTGTGTACAGTTCAAAGGTACCCATGCCCCAGAGCTAAGTGCCATTTGTCACTCCAGCTGCTGAAGTGAAAGGAGAATTTCGGGAGTTGAAGTTCCAGAACCAGTGGCGGAGGTTGATGGTCCCTAATCGAGAATTCCTTGAGTTGTCATATCAGAACAACTGCCGGAGGTTAATGGTTTCTGAGTACACGCTAGTCTAAAATTGATCAGAATGGAGGATTCAACCAAAAAGTTTGTAAGTCGGGTGAAATTTAACAAGGACCGATCCTTTTAGCCAAGCGACGACACACAGTTATCCACAGAAAACAAGTCGGCCATGCTTCATATTTGCACCCGATAGTCACCAGATGATTGTTTGTCCAAGCATCAACCGATGTGTATGACCACCTTGAGACTGGGAAAAAATAAAATTTGTAGAAAAACTAACTGAGTTGTGTATGTTGGAGGTATAGCGGGGAGCCAAGCTGTCTTTCAAGCACTGGGGCCAAGTTTGACTTCCGGCCAATGCATCTCTTCCCAACTTTTAAAGGATTTTGACATTTTACTGTAAATACCCCTATCCGTTTATTAAAGACTTAAGAAAATGTAGTGTGTAAAAGCAAAAAGAAGTGCAGCTGAGTTGTGGGCCTTTGTGGTATGGTGGTGAATAGCTGCCCTGTCCTCTAAGAAATGTCTGAACTAGAAAAACTAATGTGTCAAAGCAAACGTAGGGCTACCTTGTGGAAGTACGGGGTATAATGGTGAGCATAGCCAGCTTCCTGGGGTTTTAAGGCTTAGAAAAAGCTAGTTTGTCAAAAGTAGAGAAGTAGAGTTGCATTCTGGTCATTGGTGCTGTAGTGGTGAGCACAGCTGCTTCCCAAGCAGTGGATCCAGGTGTGATTCCTTACTAAGGCATAGCTCCTCGCCTTTAGTGGATTTCTAAGCTTTGTCCTCGTCTTATTAAAACCTAGATTAACTAGAAAGGCAAAAAAGAATGTAAAGATAACCACAAGTGTGGGCGTTGGTGGTATAGTGGTGAGCATAGCTGCTTCCCAAGCAGTTGACCCTGGTTCGATTCCTGGCCAACGCATAGGTTTTCTTAATTTGTGTGTTGCTAAGTGTCATCCTTGTGTGTACAGTTCAAAGGTACCCATGCCCCAGAGCTAAGTGCCATTTGTCACTCCAGCTGCTGAAGTGAAAGGAGAATTTCGGGAGTTGTAGTTCCAGAACCAGTGGCGGAGGTTGATGGTCCCTAATCGAGAATTCCTTGAGTTGTCATATCAGAACAACTGCCGGAGGTTAATGGTTTCTGAGTACACGCTAGTCTGAAATTGATCAGAATGGAGGATTCAACCAAAACGTTTGTAAGTCGGGTGAAATTTAACAAGGACCGATCCTTTTAGCCAAGCTGACGACACACAGTTATCCACAGAAAACAAGTCGGCCATGCTTCATATTTGCACCCGATAGTCACCAGATGATTGTTTGTCCAAGCATCAACCGATGTGTATGACCACCTTGAGACTGGGAAAAAATAAAATTTGTAGAAAAACTAACTGAGTTGTGTATGTTGGAGGTATAGCGGGAGCCAAGCTGTCTTTCAAGCACTGGGGCCAAGTTTGACTTCCGGCCAATGCATCTCTTCCCAACTTTTAAAGGATTTTGACATTTTACTGTAAATACCCTATCCGTTTATTAAAGACTTAAGAAAATGTAGTGTGTAAAAGCAAAAGAAGTGCAGCTGAGTTGTGGGCCTTTGTGGTATGGTGGTGAATAGCTGCCCTGTCCTCTAAGAAATGTCTGAACTAGAAAAACTAACGTGTCAAAGCAAGCGTAGGGCTACCTTGTGGAAGTACGGGTATAATGGTGAGCATAGCCAGCTTCCTGGGGTTTTAAGGCTTAGAAAAAGCTAGTTTGTCAAAAGTAGAGAAGTAGAGTTGCATTCTGGTCATTGGTGCTGTAGTGGTGAGCACAGCTGCTTCCCAAGCAGTGGATCCAGGTGTGATTCCTTACTAAGGCATAGCTCCTCGCCTTTAGTGGATTTCTAAGCTTTGTCCTAGTCTTATTAAAACCTAGATTAACTAGAAAGGCAAAAAAGAATGTAAAGATAACCACAAGTGTGGGCGTTGGTGGTATAGTGGTGAGCATAGCTGCTTCCCAAGCAGTTGACCCTGGTTCGATTCCTGGCCAACGCATAGGTTTTCTTAATTTGTGTGTTGCTAAGTGTCATCCTTGTGTGTACAGTTCAAAGGTACCCATGCCCCAGAGCTAAATTTCGGGAGTTGAAGTTCCAGAACCAGTGGTGGAGGTTGATGGTCCCTAATCGAGAATTCCTTGAGTTGTCATATCAGAACAACTGCCGGAGGTTAATGGTTTCTGAGTACACGCTAGTCTAAAATTGATCAGAATGGAGGATTCAACCAAAACGTTTGTAAGTCGGGTGAAATTTAACAAGGACCGATTCTTTTAGCTGACCGACTGACACACAGTTATCCACAGAAAACAAGTCGGCCATGCACCCGATAGTCACCAGATGATTGTTTGTCCAAGCATCAACCGATGTGTATGACCACCTTGAGACTGGGAAAAAATAAAATTTGTAGAAAAACTAACTGAGTTGTGTATGTTGGAGGTATAGCGGGGAGCCAAGCTGTCTTTCAAGCACTGGGGCCAAGTTTGACTTCCGGCCAATGCATCTCTTCCCAACTTTTAAAGGATTTTGACATTTTACTGTAAATACCCCTATCCGTTTATTAAAGACTTAAGAAAATGTAGTGTGTAAAAGCAAAAGAAGTGCAGCTGAGTTGTGGGCCTTTGTGGTATGGTGGTGAATAGCTGCCCTGTCCTCTAAGAAATGTCTGAACTAGAAAACTAACGTGTCAAAGCAAACGTAGGGCTACCTTGTGGAAGTACGGGGTATAATGGTGAGCATAGCCAGCTTCCTGGGGTTTTAAGGCTTAGAAAAAGCTAGTTTGTCAAAAGTAGAGAAGTAGAGTTGCATTCTGGTCATTGGTGCTGTAGTGGTGAGCACAGCTGCTTCCCAAGCAGTGGATCCAGGTGTGATTCCTTACTAAGGCATAGCTCCTCGCCTTTAGTGGATTTCTAAGCTTTGTCCTCGTCTTATTAAAACCTAGATTAACTAGAAAGGCAAAAAGAATGTAAAGATAACCACAAGTGTGGGCGTTGGTGGTATAGTGGTGAGCATAGCTGCCTTCCAAGCAGTTGACCCGGGTTCGATTCCCGGCCAACGCAGTGCTTTTGCTATTTTACAGCGTGTTATGATCTTTCCTCAAAAGTCCCCATCCTCTACATCCGTTTACTTATTGAAAAACTAGCGTGCCAAAGCAAACGCCGAGCCGACTTGTGAGCGTTGCTTATATATGCTTGTGCATAGCTGCTTTCCAAGCATTTCAAGGCGAAAATAAACGAGTGCGTCAAAGCAAAACAAGTAGAGCTAAGTTATGGGGTTGGTGATATTACTTCCTTTCACAGATTTTAAAACTTAGAAAAACTAGAATGCCAATGAAAATAAATTATAGCTTAGTTTTGGGGCATTGGTGGCATAGTGGAGCACAAAGCTTCCTTTTAAGCAGTTGAGCAGTGTCCGATGCCCATCCACCGCACCTCTTTTCTCCTGTTTTTTTTTTATTTGAAAGCTTTTTGTCGTTTTTCTCCACAAACCTTCCTACTTCTTCAATGTTCATTCTGGACTTAGAAGATGAAGTCTGTCAAAGTCAAAATAAAAAAACTTAAGAGTAGCTGTGGGCGTTGGTGGTATAGTGGTGAGCATCGCTGCTTCCCAAGCAGTTGACCCGGGTTCGATTCCGGCCAACGCATAGATTTTCTTAATTTGTGTGTTGCTAAGTGTCATCCTTGTGTGTACAGTTCAAAGGTACCCATGCCCCAGAGCTAAGTGCCATTTGTCACTCCAGCTGCTGAAGTGAAAGGAGAATTTCGGGAGTTGAAGTTCCAGAACCAGTGGCGGAGGTTGATGGTCCCCTAATCGAGAATTCCTTGAGTTGTCATATCAGAACAACTGCCGGAGGTTAATGGTTTCTGAGTACACGCTAGTCTAAAATTGATCAGAATGGAGGATTCAACCAAAAAGTTTGTAAGTCGGGTGAAATTTAACAAGGACCGATCCTTTTAGCCAAGCGACGACACACAGTTATCCACAGAAAACAAGTCGGCCATGCACCCGATAGTCACCAGATGATTGTTTGTCCAAGCATCAACCGATGTGTATGACCACCTTGAGACTGGGAAAAATAAAATTTGTAGAAAAACTAACTGAGTTGTGTATGTTGGAGGTATAGCGGGAGCCAAGCTGTCTTTCAAGCACTGGGGCCAAGTTTGACTTCCGGCCAATGCATCTCTTCCCAACTTTTAAAGGATTTTGACATTTTACTGTAAATACCCCTATCTGTTTATTAAAGACTTAAGAAAATGTAGTGTGTAAAAGCAAAAGAAGTGCAGCTGAGTTGTGGGCCTTTGTGGTATGGTGGTGAATAGCTGCCCTGTCCTCTAAGAAATGTCTGAACTAGAAAAACTAACGTGTCAAAGCAAACGTAGGGCTACCTTGTGGAAGTACAGGGTATAATGGTGAGCATAGCCAGCTTCCTGGGGTTTTAAGGCTTAGAAAAAGCTAGTTTGTCAAAAGTAGAGAAGTAGAGTTGCATTCTGGTCATTGGTGCTGTAGTGGTGAGCACAGCTGCTTCCCAAGCAGTGGATCCAGGTGTGATTCCTTACTAAGGCATAGCTCCTCGCCTTTAGTGGATTTCTAAGCTTTGTCCTCGTCTTATTAAAACCTAGATTAACTAGAAAGGCAAAAAGAATGTAAAGATAACCACAAGTGTGGGCGTTGGTGGTATAGTGGTGAGCATAGCTGCCTTCCAAGCAGTTGACCCGGGTTCGATTCCCGGCCAACGCAGTACTTTTGCTATTTTACAGCGTGTTATGATCTTTCCTCAAAAGTCCCCATCCTCTTCATCCGTTTACTTATTGAAAAACTAGCGTGCCAAAGCAAACGCCGAGCCGACTTGTGAGCGTTGCTTATATATGCTTGTGCATAGCTGCTTTCCAAGCATTTCAAGGCGAAAATAAACGAGTGCGTCAAAGCAAAACAAGTAGAGCTAAGTTATGGGGTTGGTGATATTACTTCCTTTCACAGATTTTAAAACTTAGAAAAACTAGAATGCCAATGAAAATAAATTATAGCTTAGTTTTGGGGCATTGGTGGCATAGTGGAGCACAAAGCTTCCTTTTAAGCAGTTGAGCAGTGTCCGATGCCCATCCACCGCACCTCTTTTCTCCTGTTTTTTTTTATTTGAAAGCTTTTTGTCGTTTTTCTCCACAAACCTTCCTACTTCTTCAATGTTCATTCTGGACTTAGAAGATGAAGTCTGTCAAAGTCAAAATCAAAAAACTTAAGAGTAGCTGTGGGCGTTGGTGGTATAGTGGTGAGCATAGCTGCTTCCCAAGCAGTTGACCCGGGTTCGATTCCCGGCCAACGCATAGATTTTCTTAATTTGTGTGTTGCTAAGTGTCATCCTTGTGTGTACAGTTCAAAGGTACCCATGCCCCAGAGCTAAGTGCCATTTGTCACTCCAGCTGCTGAAGTGAAAGGAGAATTTCGGGAGTTGAAGTTCCAGAACCAGTGGCGGAGGTTGATGGTCCCTAATCGAGAATTCCTTGAGTTGTCATATCAGAACAACTGCCGGAGGTTAATGGTTTCTGAGTACACGCTAGTCTAAAATTGATCAGAATGGAGGATTCAACCAAAAAGTTTGTAAGTCGGGTGAAATTTAACAAGGACCGATCCTTTTAGCCAAGCGACGACACACAGTTATCCACAGAAAACAAGTCGGCCATGCACCCGATAGTCACCAGATGATTGTTTGTCCAAGCATCAACCGATGTGTATGACCACCTTGAGACTGGGAAAAAATAAAATTTGTAGAAAAACTAACTGAGTTGTGTATGTTGGAGGTATAGCGGGAGCCAAGCTGTCTTTCAAGCACTGGGGCCAAGTTTGACTTCCGGCCAATGCATCTCTTCCCAACTTTTAAAGGATTTTGACATTTTACTGTAAATACCCCTATCTGTTTATTAAAGACTTAAGAAAATGTAGTGTGTAAAAGCAAAAGAAGTGCAGCTGAGTTGTGGGCCTTTGTGGTATGGTGGTGAATAGCTGCCCTGTCCTCTAAGAAATGTCTGAACTAGAAAAACTAACGTGTCAAAGCAAACGTAGGGCTACCTTGTGGAAGTACAGGGTATAATGGTGAGCATAGCCAGCTTCCTGGGGTTTTAAGGCTTAGAAAAAGCTAGTTTGTCAAAAGTAGAGAAGTAGAGTTGCATTCTGGTCATTGGTGCTGTAGTGGTGAGCACAGCTGCTTCCCAAGCAGTGGATCCAGGTGTGATTCCTTACTAAGGCATAGCTCCTCGCCTTTAGTGGATTTCTAAGCTTTGTCCTCGTCTTATTAAAACCTAGATTAACTAGAAAGGCAAAAAGAATGTAAAGATAACCACAAGTGTGGGCGTTGGTGGTATAGTGGTGAGCATAGCTGCCTTCCAAGCAGTTGACCCGGGTTCGATTCCCGGCCAACGCAGTACTTTTGCTATTTTACAGCGTGTTATGATCTTTCCTCAAAAGTCCCCATCCTCTTCATCCGTTTACTTATTGAAAAACTAGCGTGCCAAAGCAAACGCCGAGCCGACTTGTGAGCGTTGCTTATATATGCTTGTGCATAGCTGCTTTCCAAGCATTTCAAGGCGAAAATAAACGAGTGCGTCAAAGCAAAACAAGTAGAGCTAAGTTATGGGGTTGGTGATATTACTTCCTTTCACAGATTTTAAAACTTAGAAAAACTAGAATGCCAATGAAAATAAATTATAGCTTAGTTTTGGGGCATTGGTGGCATAGTGGAGCACAAAGCTTCCTTTTAAGCAGTTGAGCAGTGTCCGATGCCCATCCACCGCACCTCTTTTCTCCTGTTTTTTTTATTTGAAAGCTTTTTGTCGTTTTTCTCCACAAACCTTCCTACTTCTTCAATGTTCATTCTGGACTTAGAAGATGAAGTCTGTCAAAGTCAAAATCAAAAAACTTAAGAGTAGCTGTGGGCGTTGGTGGTATAGTGGTGAGCATAGCTGCTTCCCAAGCAGTTGACCCGGGTTCGATTCCCGGCCAACGCATAGATTTTCTTAATTTGTGTGTTGCTAAGTGTCATCCTTGTGTGTACAGTTCAAAGGTACCCATGCCCCAGAGCTAAGTGCCATTTGTCACTCCAGCTGCTGAAGTGAAAGGAGAATTTCGGGAGTTGAAGTTCCAGAACCAGTGGCGGAGGTTGATGGTCCCTAATCGAGAATTCCTTGAGTTGTCATATCAGAACAACTGCCGGAGGTTAATGGTTTCTGAGTACACGCTAGTCTAAAATTGATCAGAATGGAGGATTCAACCAAAAAGTTTGTAAGTCGGGTGAAATTTAACAAGGACCGATCCTTTTAGCCAAGCGACGACACACAGTTATCCACAGAAAACAAGTCGGCCATGCACCCGATAGTCACCAGATGATTGTTTGTCCAAGCATCAACCGATGTGTATGACCACCTTGAGACTGGGAAAAAATAAAATTTGTAGAAAAACTAACTGAGTTGTGTATGTTGGAGGTATAGCGGGAGCCAAGCTGTCTTTCAAGCACTGGGGCCAAGTTTGACTTCCGGCCAATGCATCTCTTCCCAACTTTTAAAGGATTTTGACATTTTACTGTAAATACCCCTATCTGTTTATTAAAGACTTAAGAAAATGTAGTGTGTAAAAGCAAAAGAAGTGCAGCTGAGTTGTGGGCCTTTGTGGTATGGTGGTGAATAGCTGCCCTGTCCTCTAAGAAATGTCTGAACTAGAAAAACTAACGTGTCAAAGCAAACGTAGGGCTACCTTGTGGAAGTACAGGGTATAATGGTGAGCATAGCCAGCTTCCTGGGGTTTTAAGGCTTAGAAAAAGCTAGTTTGTCAAAAGTAGAGAAGTAGAGTTGCATTCTGGTCATTGGTGCTGTAGTGGTGAGCACAGCTGCTTCCCAAGCAGTGGATCCAGGTGTGATTCCTTACTAAGGCATAGCTCCTCGCCTTTAGTGGATTTCTAAGCTTTGTCCTCGTCTTATTAAAACCTAGATTAACTAGAAAGGCAAAAAGAATGTAAAGATAACCACAAGTGTGGGCGTTGGTGGTATAGTGGTGAGCATAGCTGCCTTCCAAGCAGTTGACCCGGGTTCGATTCCCGGCCAACGCAGTACTTTTGCTATTTTACAGCGTGTTATGATCTTTCCTCAAAAGTCCCCATCCTCTTCATCCGTTTACTTATTGAAAAACTAGCGTGCCAAAGCAAACGCCGAGCCGACTTGTGAGCGTTGCTTATATATGCTTGTGCATAGCTGCTTTCCAAGCATTTCAAGGCGAAAATAAGCGAGTGCGTCAAAGCAAAACAAGTAGAGCTAAGTTATGGGGTTGGTGATATTACTTCCTTTCACAGATTTTAAAACTTAGAAAAACTAGAATGCCAATGAAAATAAATTATAGCTTAGTTTTGGGGCATTGGTGGCATAGTGGAGCACAAAGCTTCCTTTTAAGCAGTTGAGCAGTGTCCGATGCCCATCCACCGCACCTCTTTTCTCCTGTTTTTTTTTATTTGAAAGCTTTTTGTCGTTTTTCTCCACAAACCTTCCTACTTCTTCAATGTTCATTCTGGACTTAGAAGATGAAGTCTGTCAAAGTCAAAATCAAAAAACTTAAGAGTAGCTGTGGGCGTTGGTGGTATAGTGGTGAGCATAGCTGCTTCCCAAGCAGTTGACCCGGGTTCGATTCCCGGCCAACGCATAGATTTTCTTAATTTGTGTGTTGCTAAGTGTCATCCTTGTGTGTACAGTTCAAAGGTACCCATGCCCCAGAGCTAAGTGCCATTTGTCACTCCAGCTGCTGAAGTGAAAGGAGAATTTCGGGAGTTGAAGTTCCAGAACCAGTGGCGGAGGTTGATGGTCCCTAATCGAGAATTCCTTGAGTTGTCATATCAGAACAACTGCCGGAGGTTAATGGTTTCTGAGTACACGCTAGTCTAAAATTGATCAGAATGGAGGATTCAACCAAAAAGTTTGTAAGTCGGGTGAAATTTAACAAGGACCGATCCTTTTAGCCAAGCGACGACACACAGTTATCCACAGAAAACAAGTCGGCCATGCACCCGATAGTCACCAGATGATTGTTTGTCCAAGCATCAACCGATGTGTATGACCACCTTGAGACTGGGAAAAAAATAAAATTTGTAGAAAAACTAACTGAGTTGTGTATGTTGGAGGTATAGCGGGAGCCAAGCTGTCTTTCAAGCACTGGGGCCAAGTTTGACTTCCGGCCAATGCATCTCTTCCCAACTTTTAAAGGATTTTGACATTTTACTGTAAATACCCCTATCTGTTTATTAAAGACTTAAGAAAATGTAGTGTGTAAAAGCAAAAGAAGTGCAGCTGAGTTGTGGGCCTTTGTGGTATGGTGGTGAATAGCTGCCCTGTCCTCTAAGAAATGTCTGAACTAGAAAAACTAACGTGTCAAAGCAAACGTAGGGCTACCTTGTGGAAGTACAGGGTATAATGGTGAGCATAGCCAGCTTCCTGGGGTTTTAAGGCTTAGAAAAAGCTAGTTTGTCAAAAGTAGAGAAGTAGAGTTGCATTCTGGTCATTGGTGCTGTAGTGGTGAGCACAGCTGCTTCCCAAGCAGTGGATCCAGGTGTGATTCCTTACTAAGGCATAGCTCCTCGCCTTTAGTGGATTTCTAAGCTTTGTCCTCGTCTTATTAAAACCTAGATTAACTAGAAAGGCAAAAAGAATGTAAAGATAACCACAAGTGTGGGCGTTGGTGGTATAGTGGTGAGCATAGCTGCCTTCCAAGCAGTTGACCCGGGTTCGATTCCCGGCCAACGCAGTACTTTTGCTATTTTACAGCGTGTTATGATCTTTCCTCAAAAGTCCCCATCCTCTTCATCCGTTTACTTATTGAAAAACTAGCGTGCCAAAGCAAACGCCGAGCCGACTTGTGAGCGTTGCTTATATATGCTTGTGCATAGCTGCTTTCCAAGCATTTCAAGGCGAAAATAAACGAAGTGCGTCAAAGCAAAACAAGTAGAGCTAAGTTATGGGGTTGGTGATATTACTTCCTTTCACAGATTTTAAAACTTAGAAAAACTAGAATGCCAATGAAAATAAATTATAGCTTAGTTTTGGGGCATTGGTGGCATAGTGGAGCACAAAGCTTCCTTTTAAGCAGTTGAGCAGTGTCCGATGCCCATCCACCGCACCTCTTTTCTCCTGTTTTTTTATTTGAAAGCTTTTTGTCGTTTTTCTCCACAAACCTTCCTACTTCTTCAATGTTCATTCTGGACTTAGAAGATGAAGTCTGTCAAAGTCAAAATCAAAAAACTTAAGAGTAGCTGTGGGCGTTGGTGGTATAGTGGTGAGCATAGCTGCTTCCCAAGCAGTTGACCCGGGTTCGATTCCCGGCCAACGCATAGATTTTCTTAATTTGTGTGTTGCTAAGTGTCATCCTTGTGTGTACAGTTCAAAGGTACCCATGCCCCAGAGCTAAGTGCCATTTGTCACTCCAGCTGCTGAAGTGAAAGGAGAATTTCGGGAGTTGAAGTTCCAGAACCAGTGGCGGAGGTTGATGGTCCCTAATCGAGAATTCCTTGAGTTGTCATATCAGAACAACTGCCGGAGGTTAATGGTTTCTGAGTACACGCTAGTCTAAAATTGATCAGAATGGAGGATTCAACCAAAAAGTTTGTAAGTCGGGTGAAATTTAACAAGGACCGATCCTTTTAGCCAGCGACGACACACAGTTATCCACAGAAAACAAGTCGGCCATGCACCCGATAGTCACCAGATGATTGTTTGTCCAAGCATCAACCGATGTGTATGACCACCTTGAGACTGGGAAAAAATAAAATTTGTAGAAAAACTAACTGAGTTGTGTATGTTGGAGGTATAGCGGGGAGCCAAGCTGTCTTTCAAGCACTGGGGCCAAGTTTGACTTCCGGCCAATGCATCTCTTCCCAACTTTTAAAGGATTTTGACATTTTACTGTAAATACCCCTATCTGTTTATTAAAGACTTAAGAAAATGTAGTGTGTAAAAGCAAAAGAAGTGCAGCTGAGTTGTGGGCCTTTGTGGTATGGTGGTGAATAGCTGCCCTGTCCTCTAAGAAATGTCTAAACTAGAAAAACTAACGTGTCAAAGCAAACGTAGGGCTACCTTGTGGAAGTACGGGGTATAATGGTGAGCATAGCCAGCTTCCTGGGGTTTTAAGGCTTAGAAAAAGCTAGTTTGTCAAAAGTAGAGAAGTAGAGTTGCATTCTGGTCATTGGTGCTGTAGTGGTGAGCACAGCTGCTTCCCAAGCAGTGGATCCAGGTGTGATTCCTTACTAAGGCATAGCTCCTCGCCTTTAGTGGATTTTTAAGCTTTGTCCTCGTCTTATTAAAACATAGATTAACTAGAAAGGCAAAAAAGAATGTAAAGATAACCACAAGTGAGGGCGTTGGTGGTATAGTGGTGAGCATAGCTGCCTTCCAAGCAGTTGACCTGGGTTCGATTCCCGGCCAACGCAGTGCTTTTGCTATTTTACAGCGTGTTATGATCTTTCCTCAAAAGTCCCCATCCTCTACATCCGTTTACTTATTGAAAAACTAGCGTGCCAAAGCAAACGCCGAGCCGACTTGTGAGCGTTGCTTATATATGCTTGTGCATAGCTGCTTTCCAAGCATTTCAAGGCGAAAATAAACGAGTGCGTCAAAGCAAAACAAGTAGAGCTAAGTTATGGGGTTGGTGATATTACTTCCTTTCACAGATTTTAAAACTTAGAAAAACTAGAATGCCAATGAAAATAAATTATAGCTTAGTTTTGGGGCATTGGTGGCATAGTGGAGCTCAAAGCTTCCTTTTAAGCAGTTGAGCAGTGTCCGATGCCCATCCACCGCACCTCTTTTCTCCTGTTTTTTTTTTATTTGAAAGCTTTTTGTCGTTTTTCTCCACAATCCTTCCTACTTCTTCAATGTTCATTCTGGACTTAGAAGATGAAGTTTGTCAAAGTCAAAATCAAAAAACTTAAGAGTAGCTGTGGGCGTTGGTGGTATAGTGGTGAGCATAGCTGCTTCCCAAGCAGTTGACCCGGTTCGATTCCCGGCCAACGCATAGATTTTCTTAATTTGTGTGTTGCTAAGTGTCATCCTTGTGTGTACAGTTCAAAGGTACCCATGCCACAGAGCTAAGTGCCATTTGTCACTCCAGCTGCTGAAGTGAAAGGAGAATTTCGGGAGTTGAAGTTCCAGAACCAGTGGCGGAGGTTGATGGTCCCTAATCGAGAATTCCTTGAGTTGTCATATCAGAACAACTGCCGGAGGTTAATGGTTTCTGAGTACACGCTAGTCTAAAATTGATCAGAATGGAGGATTCAACCAAAAAGTTTGTAAGTCGGGTGAAATTTAACAAGGACCGATCCTTTTAGCCAAGCTGACGACACACAGTTATCCACAGAAAACAAGTCGGCCATGCACCCGATAGTCACCAGATGATTGTTTGTCCAAGCATCAACCGATGTGTATGACCACCTTGAGACTGGGAAAAAAATAAAATTTGTAGAAAAACTAACTGAGTTGTGTATGTTGGAGGTATAGCGGGAGCCAAGCTGTCTTTCAAGCACTGGGGCCAAGTTTGACTTCCGGCCAATGCATCTCTTCCCAACTTTTAAAGGATTTTGACATTTTACTGTAAATACCCCTATCCGTTTATTAAAGACTTAAGAAAATGTAGTGTGTAAAAGCAAAAGAAGTGCAGCTGAGTTGTGGGCCTTTGTGGTATGGTGGTGAATAGCTGCCCTGTCCTCTAAGAAATGTCTGAACTAGAAAAACTAACGTGTCAAAGCAAACGTAGGGCTACCTTGTGGAAGTACAGGGTATAATGGTGAGCATAGCCAGCTTCCTGGGGTTTTAAGGCTTAGAAAAGCTAGTTTGTCAAAAGTAGAGAAGTAGAGTTGCATTCTGGTCATTGGTGCTGTAGTGGTGAGCACAGCTGCTTCCCAAGCAGTGGATCCAGGTGTGATTCCTTACTAAGGCATAGCTCCTCGCCTTTAGTGGATTTCTAAGCTTTGTCCTCGTCTTATTAAAACCTAGATTAACTAGAAAGGCAAAAAGAATGTAAAGATAACCACAAGTGTGGGCGTTGGTGGTATAGTGGTGAGCATAGCTGCCTTCCAAGCAGTTGACCCGGGTTCGATTCCCGGCCAACGCAGTGCTTTTGCTATTTTACAGCGTGTTATGATCTTTCCTCAAAAGTCCCCATCCTCTTCATCCGTTTACTTATTGAAAAACTAGCGTGCCAAAGCAAACGCCGAGCCGACTTGTGAGCGTTGCTTATATATGCTTGTGCATAGCTGCTTTCCAAGCATTTCAAGGCGAAAATAAACGAGTGCGTCAAAGCAAAACAAGTAGAGCTAAGTTATGGGGTTGGTGATATTACTTCCTTTCACAGATTTTAAAACTTAGAAAAACTAGAATGCCAATGAAAATAAATTATAGCTGAGTTTTGGGGCATTGGTGGCATAGTGGAGCACAAAGCTTCCTTTTAAGCAGTTGAGCAGTGTCCGATGCCCATCCACCGCACCTCTTTTCTCCTGTTTTTTTATTTGAAAGCTTTTTGTCGTTTTTCTCCACAAACCTTCCTACTTCTTCAATGTTCATTCTGGACTTAGAAGATGAAGTCTGTCAAAGTCAAAATCAAAAACTTAAGAGTAGCTGTGGGCGTTGGTGGTATAGTGGTGAGCATAGCTGCTTCCCAAGCAGTTGACCCGGGTTCGATTCCCGGCCAACGCATAGATTTTCTTAATTTGTGTGTTGCTAAGTGTCAACCTTGTGTGTACAGTTCAAAGGTACCCATGCCCCAGAGCTAAGTGCCATTTGTCACTCCAGCTGCTGAAGTGAAAGGAGAATTTCGGGAGTTGAAGTTCCAGAACCAGTGGCGGAGGTTGATGGTCCCTAATCGAGAATTCCTTGAGTTGTCATATCAGAACAACTGCCGGAGGTTAATGGTTTCTGAGTACACGCTAGTCTAAAATTGATCAGAATGGAGGATTCAACCAAAAAGTTTGTAAGTCGGGTGAAATTTAACAAGGACCGATCCTTTTAGCCAAGCGACGACACACAGTTATCCACAGAAAACAAGTCGGCCATGCACCCGATAGTCACCAGATGATTGTTTGTCCAAGCATCAACCGATGTGTATGACCACCTTGAGACTGGGAAAAAAATAAAATTTGTAGAAAAACTAACTGAGTTGTGTATGTTGGAGGTATAGCGGGGAGCCAAGCTGTCTTTCAAGCACTGGGGCCAAGTTTGACTTCCGGCCAATGCATCTCTTCCCAACTTTTAAAGGATTTTGACATTTTACTGTAAATACCCCTATCCGTTTATTAAAGACTTAAGAAAATGTAGTGTGTAAAAGCAAAAGAAGTGCAGCTGAGTTGTGGGCCTTTGTGGTATGGTGGTGAATAGCTGCCCTGTCCTCTAAGAAATGTCTGAACTAGAAAAACTAACGTGTCAAAGCAAACGTAGGGCTACCTTGTGGAAGTACGGGGTATAATGGTGAGCATAGCCAGCTTCCTGGGGTTTTAAGGCTTAGAAAAAGCTAGTTTGTCAAAAGTAGAGAAGTAGAGTTGCATTCTGGTCATTGGTGCTGTAGTGGTGAGCACAGCTGCTTCCCAAGCAGTGGATCCAGGTGTGATTCCTTACTAAGGCATAGCTCCTCGCCTTTAGTGGATTTCTAAGCTTTGTCCTCGTCTTATTAAAACCTAGATTAACTAGAAAGGCAAAAAGAATGTAAAGATAACCACAAGTGTGGGCGTTGGTGGTATAGTGGTGAGCATAGCTGCCTTCCAAGCAGTTGACCCGGGTTCGATTCCCGGCCAACGCATAGATTTTCTTAATTTGTGTGTTGCTAAGTGTCAACCTTGTGTGTACAGTTCAAAGGTACCCATGCCCCAGAGCTAAGTGCCATTTGTCACTCCAGCTGCTGAAGTGAAAGGAGAATTTCGGGAGTTGAAGTTCCAGAACCAGTGGCGGAGGTTGATGGTCCCTAATCGAGAATTCCTTGAGTTGTCATATCAGAACAACTGCCGGAGGTTAATGGTTTCTGAGTACACGCTAGTCTAAAATTGATCAGAATGGAGGATTCAACCAAAAAGTTTGTAAGTCGGGTGAAATTTAACAAGGACCGATCCTTTTAGCCAAGCGACGACACACAGTTATCCACAGAAAACAAGTCGGCCATGCTTCATATTTACCCGATAGTCACCAGATGATTGTTTGTCCAAGCATCAACCGATGTGTATGACCACCTTGAGACTGGGAAAAAATAAAATTTGTAGAAAAACTAACTGAGTTGTGTATGTTGGAGGTATAGCGGGGAGCCAAGCTGTCTTTCAAGCACTGGGGCCAAGTTTGACTTCCGGCCAATGCATCTCTTCCCAACTTTTAAAGGATTTTGACATTTTACTGTAAATACCCCTATCCGTTTATTAAAGACTTAAGAAAATGTAGTGTGTAAAAGCAAAAGAAGTGCAGCTGAGTTGTGGGCCTTTGTGGTATGGTGGTGAATAGCTGCCCTGTCCTCTAAGAAATGTCTGAACTAGAAAAACTAACGTGTCAAAGCAAACGTAGGGCTACCTTGTGGAAGTACGGGGTATAATGGTGAGCATAGCCAGCTTCCTGGGGTTTTAAGGCTTAGAAAAGCTAGTTTGTCAAAAGTAGAGAAGTAGAGTTGCATTCTGGTCATTGGTGCTGTAGTGGTGAGCACAGCTGCTTCCCAAGCAGTGGATCCAGGTGTGATTCCTTACTAAGGCATAGCTCCTCGCCTTTAGTGGATTTCTAAGCTTTGTCCTCGTCTTATTAAAACCTAGATTAACTAGAAAGGCAAAAAGAATGTAAAGATAACCACAAGTGTGGGCGTTGGTGGTATAGTGGTGAGCATAGCTGCCTTCCAAGCAGTTGACCCGGGTTCGATTCCCGGCCAACGCATAGATTTTCTTAATTTGTGTGTTGCTAAGTGTCAACCTTGTGTGTACAGTTCAAAGGTACCCATGCCCCAGAGCTAAGTGCCATTTGTCACTCCAGCTGCTGAAGTGAAAGGAGAATTTCGGGAGTTGAAGTTCCAGAACCAGTGGCGGAGGTTGATGGTCCCTAATCGAGAATTCCTTGAGTTGTCATATCAGAACAACTGCCGGAGGTTAATGGTTTCTGAGTACACGCTAGTCTAAAATTGATCAGAATGGAGGATTCAACCAAAATGTTTGTAAGTCGGGTGAAATTTAACAAGGACCGATCCTTTTAGCCAAGCGACGACACACAGTTATCCACAGAAAACAAGTCGGCCATGCTTCATTTGCACCGATAGTCACCAGATGATTGTTTGTCCAAGCATCAACCGATGTGTATGACCACCTTGAGACTGGGAAAAAATAAAATTTGTAGAAAAACTAACTGAGTTGTGTATGTTGGAGGTATAGCGGGGAGCCAAGCTGTCTTTCAAGCACTGGGGCCAAGTTTGACTTCCGGCCAATGCATCTCTTCCCAACTTTTAAAGGATTTTGACATTTTACTGTAAATACCCCTATCCGTTTATTAAAGACTTAAGAAAATGTAGTGTGTAAAAGCAAAAGAAGTGCAGCTGAGTTGTGGGCCTTTGTGGTATGGTGGTGAATAGCTGCCCTGTCCTCTAAGAAATGTCTGAACTAGAAAAACTAACGTGTCAAAGCAAACGTAGGGCTACCTTGTGGAAGTACGGGGTATAATGGTGAGCATAGCCAGCTTCCTGGGGTTTTAAGGCTTAGAAAAAGCTAGTTTGTCAAAAGTAGAGAAGTAGAGTTGCATTCTGGTCATTGGTGCTGTAGTGGTGAGCACAGCTGCTTCCCAAGCAGTGGATCCAGGTGTGATTCCTTACTAAGGCATAGCTCCTCGCCTTTAGTGGATTTCTAAGCTTTGTCCTCGTCTTATTAAAACCTAGATTAACTAGAAAGGCAAAAAAGAATGTAAAGATAACCACAAGTGTGGGCGTTGGTGGTATAGTGGTGAGCATAGCTGCCTTCCAAGCAGTTGACCCGGGTTCGATTCCCGGCCAACGCATAGATTTTCTTAATTTGTGTGTTGCTAAGTGTCAACCTTGTGTGTACAGTTCAAAGGTACCCATGCCCCAGAGCTAAGTGCCATTTGTCACTCCAGCTGCTGAAGTGAAAGGAGAATTTCGGGAGTTGAAGTTCCGGAACAAGTGGCGGAGGTTGATGGTCTCTAATCGAGAATTCTTTGAGTTGTCATATCAGAACAACTGCCGGAGGTTAATGGTTTCTGAGTACACGCTAGTCTAAAATTGATCAGAATGGAGGATTCAACCAAAACGTTTGTAAGTCGGGTGAAATTTAACAAGGACCGATCCTTTTAGCCAAGCGACGACACACAGTTATCCACAGAAAACAAGTCGGCCATGCACCCGATAGTCACCAGATGATTGTTTGTCCAAGCATCAACCGATGTGTATGACCACCTTGAGACTGGGAAAAAAATAAAATTTGTAGAAAAACTAACTGAGTTGTGTATGTTGGAGGTATAGCGGGGAGCCAAGCTGTCTTTCAAGCACTGGGGCCAAGTTTGACTTCCGGCCAATGCATCTCTTCCCAACTTTTAAAGGATTTTGACATTTTACTGTAAATACCCCTATCCGTTTATTAAAGACTTAAGAAAATGTAGTGTGTAAAAGCAAAAGAAGTGCAGCTGAGTTGTGGGCCTTTGTGGTATGGTGGTGAATAGCTGCCCTGTCCTCTAAGAAATGTCTGAACTAGAAAAACTAACGTGTCAAAGCAAGCGTAGGGCTACCTTGTGGAAGTACGGGGTATAATGGTGAGCATAGCCAGCTTCCTGGGGTTTTAAGGCTTAGAAAAAGCTAGTTTGTCAAAAGTAGAGAAGTAGAGTTGCATTCTGGTCATTGGTGCTGTAGTGGTGAGCACAGCTGCTTCCCAAGCAGTGGATCCAGGTGTGATTCCTTACTAAGGCATAGCTCCTCGCCTTTAGTGGATTTCTAAGCTTTGTCCTCGTCTTATTAAAACCTAGATTAACTAGAAAGGCAAAAAGAATGTAAAGATAACCACAAGTGTGGGCGTTGGTGGTATAGTGGTGAGCATAGCTGCCTTCCAAGCAGTTGACCCGGGTTCGATTCCCGGCCAACGCAGTGCTTTTGCTATTTTACAGCGTGTTATGATCTTTCCTCAAAAGTCCCCATCCTCTTCATCCGTTTACTTATTGAAAAACTAGCGTGCCAAAGCAAACGCCGAGCCTACTTGTGAGCGTTGCTTTTATATGCTTGTGCATAGCTGCTTTCCAAGCATTTCAAGGCGAAAATAAACGAGTGCGTCAAAGCAAAACAAGTAGAGCTAAGTTATGGGGTTGATGATATTACTTCCTTTCACAGATTTTAAAACTTAGAAAAACTAGAATGCCAATGAAAATGAATTATAGCTGAGTTTTGGGGCATTGGTGGCATAGTGGAGCACAAAGCTTCCTTTTAAGCAGTTGAGCAGTGTCCGATGCCCATCCACCGCACCTCTTTTCTCCGGTTTTTATTTTATTTGAAAGCTTTTTGTCGTTTTTCTCCAAAACCTTCCTACTTCTTCAATGTTCATTCTGGACTTAGAAGATGAAGTCTGTCAAAGTCAAAATCAAAAAAATTGAGTGTAGCTTTGGGTGTTGGTGGTATAGTGGTGAGCATAGCTGCTTCCCAAGCAGTTGACCTGGGTTCGATTCCCGGCCAACGCATAGGTTTTCTTAATTTGTGGGTTGCTAAGTGTTATCCTTGTGTGTACAGTTCAAAGGTACCCATGCTCCAGAGCTAAGTGCCATTTGTCACTGATGCTTGGACAAACAATCATCTGGTGACTATCGGGTGCAAATATGAAGCATGGCCGACTTGTTTTCTGTGGATAACTGTGTGTCGTCGCTTGGCTAAAAGGATCGGTCCTTGTTAAATTTCACCCGACTTACAAACATTTTGGTTGAATCCTCCATTCTGATCAATTTTAGACTAGCGTGTACTCAGAGACCATTAACCTCCGGCAGTTGTTCTGATATGACAACTCAAGGAATTCTCGATTAGGGACCATCAACCTCCGCCACTGGTTCTGGAACTTCAACTCCCGAAATTCTCCTTCACTTCAGCAGCTGGAGGACAAATGGCACTTAGCTCTGGGGCATGGGTACCTTTGAACTGTACACACAAGGATGACACTTAGCAACACACAAATTAAGAAAACCTATGCGTTGGCCGGGAATCGAACCCGGGTCAACTGCTTGGAAAGCAGCTATGCTCACCACTATACCACCAACGCCCACAGCTACTCTTAAGTTTTTGATTTTGACTTTGACAGACTTCATCTTCTAAGTCCAGAATGAACATTGAAGAAGTAGGAAGGTTTGTGGAGAAAAACGACAAAAAGCTTTCAAATAATAAAAACAGGAGAAAAGAGGTGCGGTGGATGGGCATCGGACACTGCTCAACTGCTTAAAAGGAAGCTTTGTGCTCCACTATGCCACCAATGCCCCAAAACTCAGCTATAATTTATTTTCATTGGCATTCTAGTTTTTCTAAGTTTTAAAATCTGTGAAAGGAAGTAATATCACCAACCCCATAACTTAGCTCTACTTGTTTTGCTTTGACGCACTTCGTTTATTTTCAGCCTTGAAATGCTTGGAAAGCAGCTATGCACAAGCATATATAAGCAACGCTCACAAGTCGGCTCGGCGTTTGCTTTGGCACGCTAGTTTTTCAATAAGTAAACGGATGAAGAGGATGGGGACTTTTGAGGAAAGATCATAACACGCTGTAAAATAGCAAAGCACTGCGTTGGCCGGGAATCGAACCCGGGTCAACTGCTTGGAAGGCAGCTATGCTCACCACTATACCACCAACGCCCACACTTGTGGTTATCTTTACATTCTTTTTGCCTTTCTAGTTAATCTAGGTTTTAATAAGACGAGGACAAAGCTTAGAAATCCACTAAAGGCGAGGAGCTATGCCTTAGTAAGGAATCACACCTGGATCCACTGCTTGGGAAGCAGCTGTGCTCACCACTACAGCACCAATGACCAGAATGCAACTCTACTTCTCTACTTTTGACAAACTAGCTTTTTCTAAGCCTTAAAACCCCAGGAAGCTGGCTATGCTCACCATTATACCCCGTACTTCCACAAGGTAGCCCTACGTTTGCTTTGACACGTTAGTTTTTCTAGTTCAGACATTTCTTAGAGGACAGGGCAGCTATTCACCACCATACCACAAAGGCCCACAACTCAGCTGCACTTCTTTTGCTTTTACACACTACATTTTCTTAAGTCTTTAATAAACGGATAGGGGTATTTACAGTAAAATGTCAAAATCCTTTAAAAGTTGGGAAGAGATGCATTGGCCGGAAGTCAAACTTGGCCCCAGTGCTTGAAAGACAGCTTGGCTCCCCGCTATACCTCCAACATACACAACTCAGTTAGTTTTTCTACAAATTTTATTTTTTTCCCAGTCTCAAGGTGGTCATACACATCGGTTGATGCTTGGACAAACAATCATCTGGTGACTATCGGGTGCAAATATGAAGCATGGCCGACTTGTTTTCTGTGGATAACTGTGTGTCGTCGCTAGCTAAAAGGATCGGTCCTTGTTAAATTTCACCCGACTTACAAACGTTTTGGTTGAATCCTCCATTCTGATCAATTTTAGACTAGCGTGTACTCAGAAACCATTAACCTCCGGCAGTTGTTCTGATATGACAACTCAAAGAATTCTCGATTAGGGACCATCAACCTCGGCCACTGGTTCTGGAACTTCAACTCCCGAAATTCTCCTTTCACTTCAGCAGCTGGAGTGACAAATGGCACTTTGCTCTGGGGCATGAGTACCTTTGAACTGTGCACACAAGGATGACACTTAGCGACATACAAATTAAGAAAACCTATGCGTTGGCCGGGAATCGAACCCGGGTCAACTGCTTGGAAGGCAGCTATGCTCACCACTATACCACCAACTCCCACAGAAACTCTTAAGTTTTTTGATTTTGACTTTGACAGACTTCATCTTCTAAGTCCAGAATGAACATTGAAGAAGTAGGAAGGATTGTGGAGAAAAACGACAAAAAGCTTTCAAATAAAAAAAAAACAGGAGAAAAGAGGTGCGGTGGATGGGCATCGGACACTGCTCAACTGCTTAAAAGGAAGCTTTGTTCTCCACTATGCCACCAATGCTCCAAAACTCAGCTATAATTTATTTTCATTGGCATTCTAGTTTTTCTAAGTTTTAAAATCTGTGAAAGGAAGT